>JAXQQM020076620.1:0-134644 GCA_034641835.2 Pinus albicaulis
GATGAAATAGGTAACCTAACCTCAAAACGGGAACTCTAGCCCAAAAAGACTCAAAAACATGAAAAACAACCCAAAAACAAAAAAAGTGTATTCCAGAACGCACTTGGTTTTTTTTGAAGGTCAAATTTCAACATTTTATAAAATTATGCTAAAAACAAAATTGTTTCTTGAAAAAAGGATTGAAAAAACACCCTCAAAACAAAACCAGTTGATTCTAGAATAACCAAAAAAAAAAAAAAAAATTGTGGCATATTTTTGACATTTAAAAAAATAGAAATAACATTTTTCAATTTTTAAAATTCAAACATTAAAAAAACTAAAATTTAAGAAAAAAATAAATTTAAAAATATATAGGAATAAAAAAATAAAAATAAAAAATAAAATAAAAAATTTAATTCAAACATTAAAAAAAACCTAAAATTTAAGAAAAAAATAAAAAATAAAAAAAATTTGAAGATTAAAATTTTAAAATATATAGAAATAAAAAAATAAAAATATTAAATTAAAAATAAAAAACAAACAAGTTAAAAAAAGAAAGAAATTATAAAAAATAAAATACAGAAATTAAATTTAAAAAAGAAAAAGAAAATGTTTAATATATATATATATATATATATATATATATATATATATATATATATATATATATATATATATATATATATATATATAATTAATTAAATTTACTTAAATATATTAAATTTTAATAAATTTAAAACTTTAAAATAAAAATTAAAAAAAAAAAAACATTATTGAAATTAAAAGTAAAAAAATTAAAAATTAATTAAAAATGAAAAATGAAAAATAAAATACAATAAAAATATTAAATTTAAAAAAATATATATTAAAAAAAAAATAGATTTTAAAAAATGTATTAAATTTAAATTATAAAAAATAAAATATATATATCAACTTAAATTAAAAATATATATATTAGTTTTATTAAATTTAAAAAAATGTTAATATAAAAATAACAAATTAAATTAAAAAAAACATTATAATTTTAATAAATAAATGAATAAAAAATAAATTTTGAAATAAAAAATAAATTTTAAATATAGAGAAAAAAAACATTGTTAAAATAAAAAAATTAAAAAACTTTAAAAATCAATTAAAATTGAAAAATTGAAAAAAATATATTATTAAAAAAAAAAAAAAAAAAAAAATCTAATTTTAAATACACAATTTTAATTGAAATATATATATATATATATATATATATATATATATATATATATGAATTTTATGTAATTAAAAAAATAATAATAAAAAAATTAAAAATTAAAAAAAATATATATTAAATTCAAATAAACAAATAAAAAAAATTACAAAATTTACTAAATTTTAAAAAATTGAATGAAAAAACTAAACATAAAATTTAATAATGAAAAAAAAAATTAAAAAAAAAAAAAAAAAAAAAAAAATTAAATTTAAAAAAAATTACAAAATTTAATAAAAATTATTAACAAAATTTAGAAAAAAAAATATACATATTTAAAAACAAAAAAATGAATAAAAAAAAAAAATAAAAAAAAAATTTAAAAAATTAAATTAAAAAAAAAAAATTAAAATTTTTTGAATTTAAAAAAAAATTTAAAAAAAAAAAATCAAAATTAAATATATATATATATATATATATGAAAAATTTAAAAAATTTATAAAAAAAAAAAAAAAAGAATTTTTTGATCGTGGTGGCACCGCCAATCGGCCTCCCACCCAGGTGGCAGCGGAGGCCGGCCGCTGGGCAAGAGGGCGATTCCCGGAATTGGCCTCTCGCCACGGGAGAGCGATTCCCGGAATCAGCCTCCCGTGGTGGGAGGGTGATTCCTGGAATCGGCCTCCCACCGCGGGAGGGCGATTCCCGGAATCAGCCTCCTGCTGTAGGAGGGCGATTCCCGGAATCGCCCTCTCGCAGCGGGAGGGCGATTCCGGGAATCGCCCTGCTGCGGCGGGAGGGCGATTCCCGGAATCGGCCTCCCGCCGGGAATCACCCTCTCGCAGTGGGAGGGCGATTCCCGGAATCGGATTCCCGCCTAGGTGGCGGCGGGGCTCGGCCGCTAGGTGGGCGGGGGATTGCATTCAGCCTCCCCGCCCGCCCAGTGGTCGGCCTCCGCCGCCACCTAGGCGGAAGGCCGATTGGCGACGCCACCACGATCAAAAAACTCTTTTTTTTTTTTTTTTTAATTTAATATATATATATATATAAAATTTTTTTTTTTTTTTTTTTTTTTTGTTTTTTAATTAAAAAAATTTAAATTTTTTTTTTTTTTTTTTTTTTTTTTTTAATTCATTTTTTTTATTTTAAATTTAATTTTTTTTAATTTTTTTTTTTTTTTTTTTTTTTTTTAATTTAATATTTTAGATTAATTATTTTTTAAAATTTTAAATTTATTTATTAAATTTTAATTTAATTTAATTTTTTTTAATCTTTTAGTTTATTTAGTTTTTCATTTTTAAAATTTATAATTTGTTTCATTTAGAAAAAAAACAGTAAATTTATGGATATTTGTTTTTAATTATTTGCACGTGGTTTTTTTCATTTTTTTTGTTTTTTAATGATAGTTTTTTTTTTACTTTAATTTTCTTTTTCAATTTTAAATTTTGTTTTTTTTTTAAATTTGTTTTTTTTTTGTTAATTTAAAATTTGTATTTTTTTTTCTTATTATTATTATTTTTTTAAATTTAATTTTTTCTTTTTTTGTATTTTTATTTTTTATCTAAATTTTAATTCTTGTAATTTTAATTATTTTTAAACTTTCTATTTAAATTTTTTTTTTAATTATATGGTTTTTTTTAATAACTTAGAAAAAAATGTTTTTGATGTTTTTTTTTTTTTTGGGTTAATTTTTGTTTTTTTTTCTTTAAATTATGTGTTTTTTTTTCAAATTTTGTCATTTCTTTTGATATAATTTTCGAATATTTTTGTTTTTTTTTGTTTTATTTATTTATTTTTGTTTAAATTTTTTATTTTTATGAGTTAATTTTGTTTTTTTTTACATTTTTATTGGTTTTTTTTAATTGTTTTTATATATAGTTTTTTTATCTAAGTTTTGTGTTTTATTACCAACATGAAAATCACCACTCTAAAAAAAAAGGTTGATGTTGCATCAATACGTTTCAAAATTAGCATGAAAATCACCGCTCTTAAAAAAAAAAGTTGATGTTGCATCAATACGTTTCAAAATTAGCATGAAAATCACTAGCATTTTAAAACAAATATTCATACTTCATAAATAAAAATATTAGAGTGTCAAAAATGTGCAGAAAAGAAAAGAAAAGGTGATCCTGCATCACCACTTTTCAAAATCGGGTGCTTTTTATGCTACCAAAAAAAGGTAGGTAACAGTGCGGTTACCTATTTCATTGGTAACAGTGTTATGCCCCCTAAAGCATGAGGTATGGGAGAGAGGGAGGAGTGAAATTCTTTATGAGAATGTGCCCAAACCAAACACCGTTGTCGGAAGACTTGAAAGAACAAGTACAAATGATATCTCTGATACATGAATATGTGATATGGGCGCAACCATCCATAATAGAGTACATATAAAAACAAGATCTGAGGTATGGAAGCAACAATCCAGAAAGAAGGATCAATAAATAGACTCTGGTATGGTCGTAGCCATCCAATCAAAAGAGTCATGCATATAGTCATAATAAACCGAATTGTCTCACAGCCTGGATTTTATCAGACAAAACCCAGGCTCTTGCGCTCCATCTCGACGCGAACCAGTACAAATTCAAGCATGCGAATGAGTGAGCTGAATTCGAACACACAAGAAAGTTTCCTGATTACCAACTAATGATGAAAGTTGTTAATAGGTGCGAGAGAAACCACCAATAATGACAATGGATTTCAAGGTACAACTAGTACAATTCGTGTATTGTGAACAGTGAGCTAGAGTCGAACAGCCGCGAAATCACTCGATCGAAGGCCAATGATGAGGACTTGTCGTCGACTGCAAAGAAATTTCCATTGAGGCATGCAATCTCCAAGGTACCGGAAGGGAGTCTCTAGATCAACTTCCTAGATAATGAGTTGAAGTTGATAGGAAGTGACCTAGTCGAAGGAGGGCCATAATGTTTCCCACATCATCGACACGAGATAGAGGAATAAGATGATAGTGAATCAAGACCAAACAGAGGATCAAAGGTTGAAAACTACAGAAGGAAACTTCTCTTGAACATATTGGCGACACGACTCCGGAATTCGGCAGTATTTGACATCAAGGGATCTGAGGTCATGATGACTTGGCAAAGAGCAGATGAGAGGTTAAGACAGATAACCCAAACCCATGGAGACAAAAATGATGAAATGGGATGTCTCCAAATTGACACGAATTGCAGACAAGTGTCATGTTCAAGAGCGACATACTGTCGACACGACTAAGAACTGGTTCCATTTTCCCCACCATTGTTGGCGAGTACCCCAATTATTTTTGGAAACAAGCTTGAAGGGAATAGCATATGCTTTTCATATAAGTTTGTCCTTCGGACAAATCCATCCTAGTACATTTTACGAGCCATAGGAAGGAGGAACTCGAGTACGTCATGGTGATGATTTCCGATGTCATGTAAGTTTTAATGAGTCTGACAAAGGAATACCTCAACATCTTTTCATGTTTAGAGAGCTTGAAAAGAAGCGGAAAAGAAAACTTCAGCAGGTCCCTTTTCGTAGGTAGTCTCACAGATCCAAAAAGGTATAAAACCATATCTAAGAGAACCTCTTAGTTGCGATAGGCTAAGGTATTCCTTTTTTGTAAATAATTTGTCCCAGCCCGAAAAAGGGGTAAAAGTATATTGGGCAGATGTCGTTTCATAGTCTTTAACAAGTTCAAAATGACAAGATTCTTGGCAATCTTTTCAATTTTTGAGAGTCAAAAAAGAGCTGAAAGATGACTCCAGGGGGTGACTTTTTCGTGTTTTTACCGAGTCCTAAAAGGTAATAAAATAAAACTCGTCACTTCATCGCCATCATGTTGAGAACCTGTTGTTGCACAAGAAATGCATGTAAAACCCATTTTTTGAGATAAAATCTTAAAATAATCGAAAAATATGCTCAAAAACCTAATTAGGGTTCTAAAAAGTTTATAAAATTCCAAAATTGGTAAAAATAAATTATTTTTCACTTTTACCTCTTGTGAACATTTTTATCCTTTTTCATTGTGATTTTGTGGAGCTGACAGCAGACAACCCAGAAGACCAATCACGAATCCATCTCTTTTAGGTGAGAACTCATATCCTTACCTTCATTTTGATTTATTTTTCATTGCCTGCATTTAATTTTTTCAGATTTGTAAGGGATTTTTGTTTAATTTAGGGCGCGATGGTCAGTGCGGGTTCCAGGCACAGACTCATGCCAACCCGCCTTGAATTCAAATGGGGGCGGGCCAACCACGACTGTGAATTTTGGTTGTAAATTCAACTAACAGACCCATTTTAAACCATTCAATAGTTAATAATTTGACTAATGATGGCCCCATTGATGATTTTGCAGGTGTGTGAAAGCAAAATGGTGATCGAATGGAAGGAAAGAGAACATGAAGATGAAGATGAGGATGTCATGGGAAATGTAATATGCATGGATGTTCTCAGGGACTGTGGGCTTCTAAAATTCTTCATGGTGCCATGTCTCCGATCTCAACCAAAGTTGCTACAGTACCTGATCAGTGTATGGGACATTGATCGGGAAAGATTTGTAATTCAAGATCAGGAGCTATAGATTGAGGTCTGTGATGTATACTTTATCACTGGATTATCATAGAGAGGGGCAGTACCAACCCTGATCGGTACCCAACCCACGATGGAAAACATGAGCATGGTCATAGACAGGGTGTGCTGAGGGGCAAGGAAAGGATCAAAGAGCGGGAAAATGGATATTTAAACCATTCCCGATTTGGAACTAAAAGTACTGTTGCATACCATCACGCGAGCTGTCGAATCTCAAGCTTCGCATGAAGCCACAAAAACACAGTTACTACTTGCTTGAGATTATATGGCCCCAACTCTTTACAACTGGGCAGAGGCCGTAACACTCAATATGAAACGCCAATTGAAAAAATTCAAGAACGACAAGCTGGAATAGTTCGGCTATAGGTCCATCTTGGTACCATTCAACCTGGAACGATTACCAATCTTCCAAAGTTAGGAAGTGATAGTTCCAATACCACCGGCCCAAGAGCCATGTATGGTCCGTTGGGTAGCTTTGATGCCTAGATCAGGGGGTGGCCAACAGATGTCCTGGAGACCGTAATTCTTTGACTGGCTCCATCGACAACTTATTTTCATGGAGGACTGGCCCTATTCTGGCATGGACTTTACAAGTGATCTGGATCTTCCACTCCCAGCAGGAGAGGATTGGGATGAAGCATTGGGCAAGACTCATTTTTTTATTTTGATGAGTATTATGATTTTTTTAATTATATATGTTTTGATGTTAATCCATGTATTTGTAGATGTTGGCCCAGAAAGACAGGCAGGAATGTCTCCAATAGCACAGAGAGTTCCTTGTGATTTTGATGTGGCTCCTCATGGTGAGGGAAGCGAGGAGGAGGAAATCGTACGCAACCTGGAGGGACTCACCCGTACAATCCCATATTATGCGAGATTTAACGATGTTCCTCCTGCATACCAGAGGCACACTGCGGGGGTGTCTAACCGTGTTCACCGCGTATTGAGGTGGCTTGTGCGTGCAGTGACATGCTACCATGAGCATCATGCCGATTAGACGCCTAGGTTTTTATTTCTGCATATTTTTTGAAAGACATGATGTCTCAGGATGTAACCAAAACATAAATATTGAACTTATGATGCACGTGGATGAAAACACTATATATTATGTGATGATGATGTTTTACAAATTATGCAAATGTCTATCTAATACAATATTGGCTAATGTATTAGTTAGCGCATTCATTCGTCTAGGAATATGCTGATATGTGATGTAATCAAAATTCCTTTCTAATAAAAAAACACACAAATACAACCTTAAGATTTGAGGATTTATGATAGAATAATGCCCATTAAGTTGAAGAAAAACAAGTTGAGAGTCTAGGTTAACAATTAATGCACGAATGTCGAGATAAATGGCCTTGGTTAAGAGTTCAATGACGGCACTATATTCAGTGACATTGTTCGTGGTTCAGCCTAGACAAATACCTTGAAGGTCTATCAACTCACCATCAGGATTATAAATCATCCAGGCTACAGAAGACAAATTCTGGGTACTGCGGGAGGCACCATCCGTGAAACCCACATAAGGAGTGACAAACATCTGCACAGTAAGAAACAACATAATAAGCAGGAACTACTACTCGCAACGCACACCAAACCAAAAAATGTACAAAAATGAAAAAACACCTATATACAAAAGAACATGCATGAGAAAATCATGCATAGTATTTTTTGAGATACAACCCATTTCTAGGCTAATCCAAAGGATAGCCTTCATAATCAATTATCTCATAAGCCTCATTCTGTAAAACATGCTTAACGATATAGGGCCCATGCCACATGGGTTCGAATTTTCATGCCCCCAGCTTATCATGAGCTTGGTCATACAAGAGAACGAGGTCTCCTTCTACAAAGGAGCGAGGGGAAACCAATTGATCAAAATGAGCTTTGACCCGCTTTTTATGTGCTTCTATGATAAGAGAAACAAAGTGGCGAGTTTCATCAAGCCTCTCTAAATATAGAAGACGCTCTTATTTTGGTGAATTATTAGGTAGAAATTCAATAGCTATCTTGAGAGAAGGGATTTTTCATTCAATTAGAAGGGTAGGTTCTAGACCATAGACAAGCTGGAATGGAGTGAATCCGGTCGCATCCTTCACCGAGATTCGGTACTCCCAGAGTGCTGAAAACAACATGAGATGCCATGTTGGCTTGAGGGGTCCTGACCCAGGTTCGGTGTGCAAGGTTTGCCAACAAACCCCTATACTACTGGCATTTTCGGTAGTGACATGCTTGCGCAGGTCAATGTCTCACCCGAAGTAGTATGGGTGGGTGCTGGAACCAGGTTTCCGCACCCTGAGAAAGGATGGGTAAGGCAAGCAGAGCTATGCTAGGTCATGTAATTCCCAGATTACCTTGTTCTGTGTAGGGTTAAGTAGGTCTCTATTCGCATCCATGTGTGCTAGATCTATAATTGTGTGCTTTTACGACAACAACACAACATTACATAAACAGAACAGAATAGATCTAGATCCAAAAACACACTTACACAGATCTTTGCAGCTTAAAGACAGAAAATGCACAATACAAAAATTACCAAAAATTCGCACAATATTACGCATAGATTCAGTTCTCTATTATTCATTCTTATTCATTCATTCATCAATTCTTCCTTACAGTCCCCTTCCCTACCTGCGCACACAACAGCAGGGTCCGCACACAGTTGGACTTGGATCTCCGTGCACACAGCCAGCAGGATTCCTTTCCCCAAAACCCAAGTAGATAGCTTAAACCACAAATCACATCAATAGCTCATCATTTCTTGTCCTTTGCAATACAAAATGCTTCTCTATTTATAACAATCTAGCCTAGAATTTCCCTGGTTTACCCTTTTACCCATTACAATACGTTTGGGGCTTTGATCCACCCCAAAACCCTTGCACTAGACTAAATATAATAAAAAATATTCAAAATGGACCTGTTTTACAGCTTGTTAGGAGACCCTATTCCAACAGTCCCCCAACACAATCTTGTGACTCGTCCCGAGTCACTGCAGTGGTGCGGCTTCGATCTGCGCATGCAAGGTATCAAGAGAACTGCTGAGCTGAGGGATTACATCCTGAATTTGGGCAGCAACATTCTATGCAAGATCGACCATCTTCTAGGAAGGCAGATCTTCAGCGGCCATGGTAACGCTTTCAAGAAGCTGATTAAGTTGCTTTTTTGCACCATCAATGTCTTGTGTTAATCGGAGGGCTGAGGTAGTCCAGGGCTTTAGACGTTCAACCATGATGTGTTTTTTATGTCGGAGTTTCTCAATCTCGTCGTGGAGGTCGTTGCTTGGTTTTAATTGTGCCAAGCGTTGGGCAGGCACCAAGGTAGGTAGCGTAGCATTGATCCGTTCAACAACTTCTTCTTTTTGTCATAAGTCCTGATTGATTTGTTGGAGGACTAGATTGTGCTGGACCCAAGTCCAGAGCTGTATGGCTGACTCCAACAGCTTGGAACCTTGAGAAATTTTCCCTGTAATTTTAGTTGTTGCATATGTGATTAGGGTGGTACGTTGGGCACGAGCTTTTGGGGGTGTGTCGGGTTGTAGTCTGGCCTTTAAGTCCGAAATTTGTTGTTCCAGCTGGGTCCTGACAGTGTGTATTTCCAGCCAAGAGGCTTTGAGAGCAGCAATCAATTTTTCCACCTTATCCCGAGATGTATCCTCAACCAGGATTTCCTCTATGACTTTCGTTCAGAGCTGGTGGATCACAGTCTCAAGCTCGGCCTGTTGTGATACGGTCTGGATCAAGTTAGCAGCCTGCTGTGCAATGGTGCACTGGGTTGTATTAAGCTGTCGGGTTGCGTATTGAGTGCGGTGACTAATCTCCCAAGAGATAGCATGATTGAGACTTTCTAAGGCTGCATGGGGTAGCTGAGCCAAGTCAAGCTGAATTCCTATGGCTTCCGGGGGCTGCGTTTCGACCAAGGTACTGTTATGGATACCCCAGAGATGACTGGCCTCCCCAAGTGGTGTCGGGCTACTGTCGACTGACAGGGGTTGTGCTTGGCCTCCATTGGTTGGGGGGTGATCCATTTTGAGCTGGAGAGCGCGAAGGTCAGCCTGAAGAGAGTTGACCCCTACCTTCCACTGGGCTGCGATAAGTGACCACATCCACGATCTACTCTAGGTCATCATCTGTTAATGTGACTGTCGTGTCGTAGTGCGTGCAGTGGGTGTGTTTTTTCTTTCTTGGTCCTGATGCTGATGCCCCTGTCCTCTTAGTGCCTAGGGGAGGGGTGGTATATGTGTCGGATCCTACTTGAGCCAGAGCCGTATCAGGCTGCTACGACGGGTCACCTCTGAGCTCGGCTGTAACTCATGCTGGCTGGTGGGGCGCTGCGGTTTCCCCATGAGTGTTGGTGAGGCCTTTTTTCCAGGCAGGGGACCACAATGAGATTAGTAGGTCAATTTCTTCATCGGCTACCATATAAGGGAATTTCTTCCATGTCTTATTGGTGAGGATGCGAATCCGGACATGGTGCATGGTAATTTGGAATGCTGCAACATGCTTGTATTTGTCACATATGGTGGGGGATAATAGGGGTCGTGAGTTTAGGGCAGCTGCGATACTGCTTTGGAAGAGGAACCAAAAGACCTTGTTATCCTCGATGTGCTGCTTATCCTTAGAGTCCCATAAGTGAGCATACCGAGCACCTTCGCACATCCCATCAGGGAGCTCCGGAATGACCGCCTCCTCCGGTTTGTCCTATGCAACTAATGATATTATTAATAATAACCACGAATAGAAAAAAGACATCCTGTGCTCCTGAGACTCGCGGACATTAGCTATAAATTCATCACACAAGTACTGAGCCCAATTGAAAAAAACACCCTTCGCGCACTGTCCAGCTAGCTGGATTACATAGGCGGGGACAATCGCAACCTGGCACCACCTCATTAGTTTTCAGGCTAAAATCCGTGTACCCATCTGCGTAGTAGGATCGTTGATGGTCTGGATCACAAATCCTCGTTGATTTTGTTGTACTGCATAGGTCTCCCGGACAAACGTAGCGGTAGCGACTTCGTACCTCTTTCTGACCTGCGCTAGTGGGTGCGGCCCTTGCATCGGGAGGCCTATAATCTTGTGGATCAACACAACGTCGATAGGGACCCTTTCACGAATCCATAAGCATCCATTGTGAATGAGGGCGAGTAACTGGCGAACCAATAGATCTGTGACGTTGTAATGGCCAAAGTGGGGGAGAAGATTCAGGAGTCTGGATCATGCCAAACCACATACCTAGTGCTGAGGTACTACCTTGATTCCATCATCCTCATGGATTGTATCAAAGTATAATGCAGGGGCCAATTCCGGGAGGGCGTCATGGTCCGCTAGATCATGAACATCGAACTTGACCTCATGGAGGCGTCCGTAGGGATCATTGAGGATGGGGACCTCTCCTGGGGTAAGCAGAGTTTGTAGGTAGGTGATCAAGCCATCCAATATTTTCGGCGTTCGTGTAGACAACCTTCATGGTCGAACGAAGGGCGGTAACCAATTGATCGGGTTAGCTGGCAAAGCACCCTCCTGGTCATATTGTTCTGAGGGTGGGGGCCTGGCACATCTTGGGGAGCTTCGAGGCCTTCTTGCCACTTGTGGGGTTTTCCCAGAGCTTTGTGCTTTCTCCTTGTATTTCCTTGTGACCCTCAGGGGGGGGACTTCTTCTAACTCATTCTCATCCTCTAGGACTTCTTCAACATCAGGCTTAGTTGGGGTGGAGGTTTCGGCAGGGGTAGTAGCCGGCATCCTTGCGCGAAAAATGAATCCTGGCTCTGGGTGACTACTATACAAAGGAGGAGGTTGACCAAACATGAGAGGGATGCTGCGGTTATGAAAAATCTTGTTGCTCAATTGCTTCCACAAGACACTTAAGGCAGGCCAGTTGTGTAAATGAGACAATACCACTAACTGGGCTATCTTTCCCCCTTTTAAGCACTTCCCATCGGATGATGGAGAGGGATATTTTACTTGGGGCGGGTTTCCCAAGGAACGGTAAAAACTTCCCATAACTCGTCCTGCCAAAGGCTCGGAAGCCGCTTCTCTCAATGGTAACTTCTACTTTTTACCAGTGGGTACAGTTCCAACGACTATTTGTCGTGTCCCCAGTGATCTTGGCATACTCGTCACGCTAAGGTTACCTAGTTGTGACAGCTGCATGTCTTCCCCCAACATAGGCTTGCTCCCTAGGTAGCTCTTGGCCCAAGACCAAGTGATTTTTATCAGTTTTTCTACTAAGGCCCCAAGGGGGGTTGTTGTTGGAGCATACTGCCTGACCCTTAGCTGTTTCACTGTCGTAGAGGTGGCCCAATGCATGGGGTTGCTACTTGCTGGACCTATAGGTGTCGTAGGGAACCTATTTTGTTGGAAATGTTGTCATTGATGGAAAAGGAGGCAACAAAGAGAGAGACAGGCAAAGGAGGCAACAAAGGCAGAGGAAGTAAAGGAGACAGGCAGAGGCAGAGGAAGAGAATATAATAGAGGTAGAACAGTTATCAGAAGTAGAGGCAGAGGCAGAGCCGTTATCACAGCAGTAAAGGCAGAGGCAGAGCGACAAAAGTGGCAGAGGCAGAGACACAGCTATTATTGCAGAGAAACAGCTATTATTCTGAGAATCGCTACCTCAGCCGGAGAATATATGCATACAATTCCGAGAATCTTTACCCAGCCGGGCGTTACACATAACATAAATATAATTCTGAGATTCATAACCCAAGCGGCAATGTAATGCATAGTTAATATAAATTTCATTCCGGGAATCGTATACTCTAGCGGCAAAGTATTGCGCTTTATATTCAAAGGACCAACACACACACACACACACACACACATATATATATATATGTATAGCCATATGCAGCGCGAGATCCAAAGAAATGTAGTAATATAAGGTGGGACCCTTCCCAATCGCATCGGAGATTATAAGGGCAGCGGAACAGGTTAATATAAGGGTTGTGATTGCGATTGGAAGTCCGGATCTGATGGGTATATAAACTACAACTCATACATACCGTGAGTTCCAGTGAACAGTGATGATCGCATCAGAGAATATAAGAGTTGCGATTGTGATTGGAAGTCTGGACCCGATGGGTATATAAAACACAACTCATATATAGTTTGAGTTCCAGTTCTAATCGCATCGGCAAATATTATTGAACAGTGACCAATCGCATCGGATTTAAGCAAGGCATCGGAACATGCAACAAAAAGTTTTCGATTGCGATTGGAAGTCCGGACTCGACAGGTTTATGAACCATAATTGATGTGTTGGAAACATATATAAACATAGAATTTGCGATTGCGATTAATCGCATCGCATCAGGTCAATCGCATCGGATTTAAACAAAGCAGCAGAACATGCAAATAGAAGTTTGCAATTGTGATCAATCGGAATCAGAAAGCGCTGGAGGAGAAGCATATCGCATTGGAAAACGTGTCAGGTGGGCCCGAAATGAGTTTTTATATGTTTAAACAGGTTTTATTATATACGCCAATAATTGATTTAAGTCATACCTAAAAGGGCAGTTTGTATGTTAAACTTATGCCAAGAGCTGAAGTTGGATTATATATATATATAATGCTGTTGCAATGTGTCGCGTGGTCCGTGGGTTATATATATGCCTTGGCTTAGTGGGAGGGTGATTATTAATATAAAAAAATTGTGATGAACGTATGTTCCACTTGCGGAACTCGCCACATCAACAAGACACATACTATGTACAGAGCGTTGGAATTTTTCCATGTTGAGGAGGTAAATCCCCTTTGCGGACAGAGGTGATCCCTACTAGCCCAGATCGGGTCTAGCAACAATCAAACACGCTACAGTGCAGGTTCCTAATTGCAAATAAACCGACTTGCGAGGAAGGCTTACCTGGAATCCAACGTTGTTGTTTGTAGAAGAGGTGGTGCTCCCATTCCTTTGCCCTGGAAAATCACAATCCTCACGATCTCCGTGGTCGGACACCTGCACATGCAAGAAACAACACAAACGCAAGCATAAAATCCAGTATATACAACTATATGTTAGTCGAAGAGGACATAACTCATGAACATGATCAAGAACAAGAGTGGAACCATAACCAATATTGGCTTATCATTAATGAGTCAAAAGAAGACTACAACCATAGCTTCGACGCAGCATTCTCCTTTGGCGGGTCATCAGCAAAACATGTCTCGATAAAGCCTGTCAAAGATGGGACAAGCCTCTCTCTCCGAGTACTTGGCAATAGTCTCCTTGCTTGGATTTGGCCTTAATGGAATCAAGAACACTCTTGTAGCATAAGGATGTGAAATCTCTTGGGAACTTGGAGATTAGCTTGCCATGGAGATGAGCAATCTTTTATAGAAGGAGGAAGGGGAGTTGGGATCCCTACAGTTATGGGATTGGCCCTATCATCAAGGAATATTCCATGAGAGGTGGAAAACCACTTCCACTCTATGGAAATCCGTAGCCAAACCTCCCAACTCAAGATAGATATCAGTCCAGGAATTTGTTAGGACGAAACTTCCGCCTTTATTTTTAAAAACACCTCTTAATATGGTTGGCGCGGTGTGCTCTGCGACAGCGCTTAATTGGTGCGCCCCTCTTCGAGGATTTTCCCGGCGCGAGGGCCGAACCGTGGAACCGCGCCAATGGAAAAAGAGATATTTTTATGGCTTCAGTGGAGATGTCTTCGTGGAAATGAAAGCTCATCTTCGAGGGATGCAAAGGAAAGCAGCTTCTGCCTTGTCTCGTCACGTCACTTGGGAATGAGTCCTACAGTGCGGGACGGGATTGTAGGGACGGTGACAAATTGTTGTGTAACAGATGCCCCCTAAAGCATGAGGCCCGAGAGAGAGAGAGGGGTGAAATGCTTTACGAGAACATGCCGACTGAAAACACCGCCATCGGAAAACCTGTGGAGCGAAGTACAATTGATGTCTCAGATACATGATATATATGCGTGGTATGGGCACAACCATCCATAACAGAGTGTACAATAATCTAGATCCAAGGCATGGATGCAGCCATCCAGTGAAGATCAATAAATAGACTCAGGTATGGTCGCGGCCATCCAATCAGTGAGTCATGTAAATAATCATAATAATCCACAATATCGCAACCTAGATTACAACAGACACAATCCAAGGTCTTGCGCTCCATCTTGACCCGAGAAAAGTACAAGTTCAAGAATGCGAATATGTGCTGAAGTCGAACATGCAAGAACATCGTCTGATTACCAGCCAATGATGAAAGTTGTTAATAGACATGAGAGGAACTACCAATAATGACAATGGCTCTCAAGGTACTATAGGTACAATCTACGACATGTGAATCAATGAGCTGGCGTCGAACACTCGTAGAATCACCTGATCGGAGGCCAATGATGAAAACCTCACGTCGAATGCGATGAACCTGCCATTGAGGCATGCAAGCTCCAAGGTACCATAAGGGAGTCTCTAGATCAGCTTCCTGGATAATGAGCTGAAGTTGACAGGAAGTGACCTTGATCGAAGGTGGGCCATAGTGTTTCCCACATCATCGACACGAGACAGAGGAACATGATGTTTTTTGTGAATCAGAATCATATGAGAATCAAAGGAAGGTTGAGACTTTTGCAGAGGTCAACTTCTCTCGAACATATCAGCGAAACGACAGTGGATTTGGCAGTATTTGACATCAACAAATCAGGGTCATGATGACAAGGAGAATAGCAGATGAGAGGTCAAAAGGGATTACCCAAACCCACGAAGGCAAGTGGAAAACGAGATAAGATGTACCCAACCTGACATGAATGCAGACAAGTGGCATGTTCAAGAGCGACATACTACCGACACGATGATGATACTGGTTCCATTTTTCCCCCACCATTTCGGCTAGCAATTTAATTATTTTTGATAACAGTTTCAAGGGATAAGATATGCTTGTAATATAAGTCCTCCCTTCCTGCCAATCCATCCTAGTACATTTAGCGAGCCCCAGGAAGGAGAACCTGAGTAATGCCTATTTAACCGCACTAATGTCATCAGTGGTTTAACTATTCCATAAAAGGAAGAAACTCGACGTCTTTCATATTTAGAGAGTTTGAAAGACAAATGCAGCAAACTCCAACAGCCCCTTTTTCAGAATAAGCTCGTAATCTAAAAGGTAGAAAACAATATTCGAGAAAACCTCCTAGTCGCAATAGGCTAGGGTATTCCTTTTTCGTAAATAATCCATCCCAGCCCGAAAAAGGGGTAAACGTATACTGGGTAGATGTCGATTCGTGTCCACTTTAACGAGATCGAAAAGACAAGGGCCTCAAAAATCTTTTCATGTTTAGAGAGTCAGAAAAGAGCTAAAAGATGACTCCAAAGTGACTTTTTAGTGTATTTACCGAGTCCGAAAAAGTATAAAATACAACTCGTTTCACCGTTTAAGTTGCGTAAAAGACCTGTTGCTGCACAAAAAGCAAGTGTAAAACCCATTTTTGACATAAATATATTAAAATATTCAGAAAAATAACTATTTTGAGTTCAAAAAGTTATAAATATGTCAAATGGTAAAAATAAAATTACTTTTTACTATTTACCTCATCGAAGAGCAGCAGTGGTCCATTTGGTGTACGAACTTCTGACAGCGATTGCGACCGATCCGGGCTACCATTCAGATTCCTGTCAGTTCCAGGTAAGAGGTGCTTCTTTGTACTCCATTTCAATCCATTTTTCATAGATTTTCATTGTATATTAGACTTATTATGAGGAATTTTGAATTTTTAGGTCTCCGCCCATTGGCGCGGTTATCCGGCACGGACCCGCGCCAATGGAATTTTATTTCCAAAGGGCCCACGCCAACTGGCACGACTGTTGGGAAAACAGTCGCGCCAGCAGCGCAATACAATTTTCCGCTTGAAATTTCCACATAATGAATGAATTGCATGAATTTTCAAGGATAGCAGAGGTCTAATTGAAGTTTTTTGACCATGTCAATGCAGGCAACCGATCAAAATGGTCATTGAGTGGAAAGAGAGGGAGCACGGTGAAGAGGATGAACAAGCCATGGAGAATGAAACTTGCATGAATGCCCTCTACAACTGTGGGCTAAAAAATTTCTTCCTGACACCTTGTTTACGAGCTCAGCCCGAGCTCCTACAGTACCTGATCAGTATATGGGACGAACAGGAACAAGTGTTCAAGTTACGAGACCAGGTATTAGAACTGGAGGTTTCTGACATATACTTCATAACCGGATTATCACGCAGAGTTTCGGTGCCCATATTGACAGGGAGCAGACCATCTGGTGAGAAGATGGAGCAAGTGATGGCACGAGTGTGCCCAGGGGCACGACTAGGATCAGGAAGTGGAAAGGTGGACATCCATACTATTCTTGATTTAGCACTCAGGGTAGTGCTTCATACCATCATGCGGGCCGCGGGATCGCAGGCACCGCATGAGGCAAAAAAGGCCCAACTCCTACTGGCCTCAGAGTGCATGAGTCCCCTATTGTTCGACTGGGCTACAGCTGTGACAATAAATATCAAGAGATAGCTCACGAAGTGCAAGCAGGCCAAACTGAAACAGTTTGGCTACGGTTCCATCCTGGTATCATTCATTCTGGAACGATTACCAATCTTCCAGGGCCAAGGGGCCATAGTAGCTGAGCCGATTCCACGAGAGCCAAGAATGGCTTGCTGGGCAACACTGATGCCCAGAGCTGGAGGAGGCCAACATATGTCCTGGAGGGCGGATTTTTTTGGGTGGTTGCGGCGTCAGTTTATCGTAGTGGAAGACTGGCCATATGCAGGAACCGATTTCATTGGAGACCTAGATCTCCCATTGCCGGAGGGAGATGATTGGGACGAGGAGTTGGGTATGACCTCTTCTCTTTTTGATTTTTATGATTTTATGTTTTTTTTTTTTTAATACATGTCCATCCTGACACATTTTATATGTATGTAGACGTGGGCCCAGAGAGACCAGCCGGTATGTCTCCTATCGCGCGGAGGACTCTTCCCGCACCTGATCCTCAGGCAGAGGGTGCAGAGGGGGGGGAGTTGATCCAGAATCTTGAGGGTATTTCCCGAGGGATCCCAGACTACGCCCGGCTGGCAGATGTACCGATGGCGTACCAGAGGCATACGGTGGGAGTGCATAATCGCCTCCACTGACTTCTGAGACGTTTAGTGCGTGCAGTCACTTGTTATCATAAGCACCATGCAGATTAGACTCCTAGGGTTTTTATCATGCATATTTTTTGAGAGACATATCGTCTCCGGATGTATTAAGACGAACATATATATTTTTTGATTCTATGCGATGCACACTATGTAAACATTTCAATATCTATATATATACGTATCTATTTCTGGATGGATCTTTCTTTTTCATGTGATGTTGTTTTACAAATTGCGCAAATGTCTATCTAGCACCAAATTAGCTACTGCATCTGTTAATGTATTCATATGCCTGGGTATATGTTGATATGTAATATAGTCAAAATTTCTTTCCAGTAAACGAATACGCAGATACAGACGTAAAATGGATGGGTTTTTGACTGAATAATGACCATTAAGCTGTAATACTACAAGTTGTGAGTCTAGATACACAAGTAATTCACGGATACCAAGGTTTACAGCCTCAGTTAATAATTCAAATACAACACTATATTCCGCGATGTTATTTGTAGTATGTCCCAGACACACACCTTGCAGGTTGACCAACTGACCAGCAGGATCATAGATTACCCAGGCCGCCGAAGACAGATTCCTGGTACTGCGAGAGGCACCATCCGCGAAACCAACAAATGGATGAATGGACATCTGCACAATCAGGAAGACCCGATCAGCAGAAATATGTTTACATTGCACACCACACCACACATGCACACAAATGAAAAAAAACACACTTATGTACACACACCACACCAAAAATGACTTTAAGCGTAGTATTTTTTCAGGTACATCCTATTCCTGGGCTGTGCCAGCGGAACTCCTTCATAATATATAAGCTCATAAGCCCCATTCTTCAAAACGCGTTTTACTATGTAGGGCCCATGCCACATAGGTTGGAACTTACCAGCCCCAAGCTTATCATGTGCTTGATCATACAGGAGGACGAGGTCCCCTTCGACAAAGGAACGAGGAGAAACCGATTGATCGAAGTGAGCTTTGACCTGCTTCTTTTGTGCTTCAATGACTAAAGCAGCCAAGCGGCGGTTTTCATCTAACCATTCCAGATATAAAAGACGCTCTTCCTCAGCAGAAGTGTCGGGTAGAAGTTCTACAGCTAATTTCAATGAAGGAATCTCGCATTCAACCGGAAGAGTTGCTTCCAGACCATACACCAATTGAAATGGTGTGAATCCAGTTGCACTCTTTGCAGACGTCCGGTATGCCCATAGAGCTGAGAAAAGTTGGAGGTGCCAATTAGATTTGTGAATACCAACTATTCGTTGAAGCATAGTGACCAGAACCTTGTTCACTTCTTCAACCTGGCCATTTGCCTAAGGGTAATATGGCGTTGAGATATCGTGGCGTAAGCCCAACCTTGAAGTCAGCTCAACCATCATATAATCTCATAAATGAGTACCATGGTCGGTAACGATGGCCTGCGGGACCCCGAAACGTGCAATGATGTGGTTTAATATGAATTGGGCAGCTGTCTTACCGTCGACAGCTAGTGTAGGCATCGCTTCAGCCCACTTGGTGAAGTAGTCGACAACGACAATTATATACGCATGCCCCCCGGCCGAGTGAGGGTTACACGTCATAAAGTCCACACCCCATTTCGAAAAAGGGCCGATGGTAATAACAGGATGCAAAGGGAGAGGCGGCACGCGCATCTTGCGCTGAAACACCTGGCACGCGTGACATTTACGGACTGCAACAATATAGTCTTTGAATATTGACGACCAGAAGTAACCTGCTCGCAGAATTTTCTGGGCAGTGGCATATCCGGACATATGTCCACCATAGGCACCACTGTGGTAGTCATTTAGGACCCTTTCAACCTCTTCCAAGGTTAGGCACCGACGGAGCACCGAATCTACTCCAACGCGATATAAGGTATCACCTACGATGTGGTAGGGTTGGGACTGATGCCGAATCCAACGTCGGGCATATTTAGTCAACTCAGACCGAAATGTGGAGGTCTGAAGATACACAATTATGTCGCCGTACCAAAGATCGTGAGTACTGATAAGGAAAAGAGTTTTGTCCGGGATATGATCCTCGGAGAGTGAAGGAGTGGAGTCTGTCGGGAGTGAGCATATAAGATCCGCGAAGACAAGTAATTTGGTTGACTTAGAAGTAGTGAATTCTAAGTCAAACTCCTGCAGGATAACGATCCATTTGGAGTATTTTTCCCCCAGTAATTGTCGAGAGAGAATATATGTCATGGGGTTACAATCTGAAACCACTGTTATCGTACGCAATAGGATGTAGTGGCGAAAGCGCTGCACAACGTGTACTGCAGCTAACGCCAACTTCTCGACATGAGCATAACGCGTTTCTGTATCAAGAAGGTTCCGTGATAGATAATAAACAACATGTTCATTACCATCATCATCATCCTGCACCAGAACCATAGCTATGGTGCTAAACGCGGCGACGAGATATAAAGTGAAATCGCGGTGATAATCAGGAGGACGAAGCAATGGAGCATTAACAAGTAATGTCTTCAGCTTCTCAAAGGATTCTTGAGAAATTTCGTCCCAATGGAAGGGAACGTTCTGCTTTAATAGGCGTGTGAATCCTTTGGCCACCTCTGCGTAGTTCGAGATAAAGCGTCGAAGGAAGTTTGATTTTCCTTGCAGACTCTGTAACTGATATAACGAGGAGGGTGATGGGAGGTTGATGATCGCCTCGAATTTTAAAGGGTCAAGGTGAATTCCATCTTTGGAGACAATGAATCCCAAAAGACGGCCAGAATCCACGCAAAAGACGCATTTATGAGGATTAAGCCTAATATTGTAGCGCCTACAACGAAGGAAAATATGGCGGAGGTGTTCAGGGTGGTCCTCTCACCTAGCTGAATGAGCTGGAAAGTCATCCAGATAAGTCTGAACGATATGGCGAATGTCATGGAAAGCGTAAGACATCACACGCTGGAAAGTGGCTCCAACGTTCTTCAAGCCGAACGGGAGCTTTTTATACGCGAAAGTACCCCACGGACAGATGAATGTAGTCTTGTGTTGATCCTCAGGTGCAATATTGATCTGATTATACCCTGAGAAACCATCCATCAAGGAATAAATCTCACTTCTGGCACATTCGTCGATGATTTGGTCTATGAACGGAGTGGGATAGTTATCCTTTGGACAGGCGCGATTAATGTCACGGTAATCAACAAAGACCCTAATAGTACCCTGCTTTTTATCGACAAGGACAATGTTGGAAACCCATTCTGTGAGGGTGATGGGATAAATAAAGCCCGCGTTCAAAAATTTTTCAACTTCTACCTTGATTGCAGCGGCTTTATGAGGATGCATCGGGCATAAGCGTTGGCGCATGGGCTTCGCACTAGGGTAGGTTGGAATGTCATGCACCACGATACTGGGATCAATCCCTGGCATTTCCTCGTAGGACCAAGCGAACACATCTCTGAATTCTTTAAAAAGATCAGTATAGACTTGAATCTCATCAGGAGAACAAGTCACTCCCACGTGTATATTCTCAACGATCCCCGGTTTAACGGAGATGTTGATCGGGATGGTTTGAGTGATATTACTCAAGTTTCCCTCCGACAGAACCTCATGCGTCAGAATGGGAGTTTGGAGAGGAGGAGTAGGAACCTGAGATGCATAACGCTCTAGACAATCCGAAATTGCCCCCAAGCTAGGCATGAACGAGGAACGATGATGCCCATCACTCCAAGGCAGCTCCTCAAGAGACATTGTTTCAACAATGGCTTCATCGGAAGGAAAAGTCTCTTTGAGAGGATCAGGTGAATCAGCTTGACTAAGCTAGGGGGATTGAGAGTAGAAATCTAGAGCCATGCTCAAAGGAGCATGTTGAGGAGGTGGAGGATCATATGCAGAAACAATTTCACAGTAGCTAATCTCTACTGGAGTCAAGGGCATTGATTCTCCAAACTCAAACACCTGCTCAGGCGTAGGGATGAGCCAGGGGTCATCAGATCTAGAAATCATGTTAACTTGAGCGGTGTGCGGTGGTGGTGCGGGAAAAATACCCATAAGGATGGGGTCTTTGAAGAGACCGGGTCCTATACTGTCAGGGGGATTCAGAATCTGATCCACATATGGAACGTTGTTCTCGGAGGTGGAGGTGAAGAAGGACAACTGATCCACCGTAACGATTTTGCCCTCGTGAGGGAAATTAAGAAGTCGAAAAACGATGGATGGCACGCATAGCATGGCATGAGTCCAGCTGCGGCCGAGAAGTATATTGTAGTTGAGCCTAGCGTCAACCACCTCTACTTCTACGTTGACAGTCTTCCCCTGTAAAGTGATCTCTAAACTCTCGAGAACACCCAGGGGTTTAGATTCCCGACCATCAAATGCCTCTAGGGCATTGGGAGATGACGAAAGGGCTGGAGAGCCGATGGCCTTCCAGCAAGCGGACGACATAACACAGGTAGAGGCACCTTCATCCACAACGGCCCTATGGATGTTAAGACCGTTAATCCTGACTTGAATAACAAGAGCGATCTGATGCAGAAGTCGGGGGGTAAAATTCTCTAAATCGAAGGTGAGAAGACTCGAATCGGCGGGATCAATGCCACCGATTGTAGACAGTAAAGCCTTTCATTTTGAGGGACAACTTTGAAGAACTTCTAGTGCAGACATAGCAGAAGGCGCCTGTGCCAAATCCTCAACAATACTGTAGTATTGAGCAGCACGAGCATTCGGATTATAAGAAGATCTTCGAAGAACACCTTTAGAAGGTGGCTTCACAACAGGTTCAGGAGTAGGCTTCTCGATTTCCAACGAACCGGAGACAGGTGGGGGAGGTGGTCCATCCGCAACTGCCTTCCTGGGTGCCTGCCGCGATTCGTTGTGATCCTTCGAACGTGTAGCGACAGAGATAGGTGCAGCACCATTCATCATAAAAAATTGGGAGCCAAATGGTGCAGATGGTGACGGTTGTTCAACCATTTGGGTCTGCTGAGACAGGAATGGCTCTTTAATAACTGCCGGAGTCCCTTTAGAGCCTTTGAGAAGTTTACTAACTTCATATCGTCGTGGAAAATCCTTAGTATAATGGTCTCCTTCACAAATGAGGCAGGGGTACTTCGGTTTACGTTGAGAACCATCCTCAGTTCGAGATTTGGATTCTGGCTTTGGGGCATCGGATTTGGATTTACCTTTTCCCTTCTTTTCCCTTTTGGAGGTTTTCTCCGTAGGATTGGCCTGAACGGCGTTCACCTCCGCGATTTTTCCAGAATTTGACGGGGCGGGATGAGCAGGAGTATTTTTGGAAGAATTAGACTTCTGCTTCCCATTCGAAGATTTCTTCGAATTTTGAGACACGGAACCAATGACACCATCCACTGCAGGGGTAGGTGGAGCCTTAGAGGTTCCGGAGCATGGGGCATCAGGCAAGATATCATAAAGCGTGCCGGACTGAGAATATACAAGATCCAGATATTGGGCACGCGCAATTTCTTGTTCTTCCGTCACACACACTCCCATCATAATATCTTGGGCGATTTTATTCACGAAGGAGGTGGTGAACCAGTGAGTTAGTATCTGATCAGGTATATGAAACTTGATCAGTATACGACGGCGCCGCCACTCATGAATGTGATCAGAAATGTGAGTGGCTTTATTTTGCTTCAAAGAAGTCAGGAGGTGCGTCCCGGCTTCATAGCGAACCGGTAACTGAAAGTGCGTCAGAAAAGCCATGGCTAAGGAATTGAAATCTTGGAAGATGCCACGGGATAAATCTATATACCACTTAGCAGCAGCTCCAATAAAAGTGCGCTGGAAGAGGCGCAGATGAATTGAAACATTGACCCAAGAGTTAGACGAACACCAAAGATGATACGCCATTACATGCGCTTGGGGGTCCTCCCCAGCTTTACCCTCAAACTTGGGGCAATCACCTGGTATCTTGGTAGGAACCGGAGGCCAATGAGGATTATGCAAAATCAAATCATTGGTCAGTTTTGAAACATCCGGCAACTCCAAGGTGGCCAGGAACGGCAATGGTGGGTTGACCGGCATGCCAGGCCCAGGATGAGGACCAGTACCTGTACTCCACGATGGTTGAGAATATCCTTGCCCCCATGGGTTCTGTCCTATAGGATTCTGACCGTAGGGGGTGTAGGTCGTATAACCAGACTGATTTGGCTCCTGGTAACCAGTGTGTGGGGCTTGATAATCAGAGTACGGACCCTGATTATATGTCAGCCCATTGTAAGCAGCATTTGGATTTGGCTACTGAGTATAGGTAGAACCGGGTGGATGAGGATAATACTGAGAACCTCGGGGCTGGTTATAATTCGGCTGAGATTGACCATAAGGATAATAACTGCCCTGAGGATGAGTCAGCTGTCGATAAGTGGAACCCTGCGGAGCCTGATAACTAGGGCGCAACTGTTGATTTGGCTGCGACATCGAATGAATCGGCTGCTGGGCAGGGTTAATGGAATGAGCGGGCTGCCCTGAGTGAACAGGTTGACCCGGATAGACAGGCTGCGCCGGTTACGCAGGTTGACCTGGCTGTAAAGGAGCACCAGGTTGTACCGGATGGGCCGGTTGGCCTGGAGGTGGAACACCAAGTTGTACTGAATGGGCCGGTTGGCCTGTTGGAGGAATAGGGCCAGGTGGTTGCTGGTAACTAGTTTGACCTGGAGCAGGACCATAGGATGGTCCCGGCTGATATGAAACGTTGGAAACAACAGGATACTGCGGTTGCATAGGCTGAGAAGGCTGGATTTTCCCCCTAGGACCATAGACCGGTCCCGGTTGGTACCCCGGCTGAGGTTGCACAGGTTGACCGGAAGGGTTGTAATACTATCCTTACGGACCGTACGATGGCCCTTGCTGGCTCGCAGGATACCCTTGCATGGGATGCCCCTGTGGGTCATAAGGATAGCCAGGTTGGCCCGAAGGTTGGCCTTGGAAAGGTTTCCCTTGCAGGTTATAAGCCTGATTATAAGGTAAACCTTGAGCATGGAGGTAAGCCTCAGGAGTGGGTAGACGTAAAATGTCCCCGTGCTCATCGTACTGATCTGGAAAAGAATACACGGGTGCACCATCCTGTGCATAGTGCGAAAAATAAGAGCGGTTGGGATCTTGGGAGGATGGTCCAACCTCAGGGTTCGGCTGTTGTAGGGACAACCGATACTCCTCCAGAGAAATGTTCTCCGGTATAGCAGTCGCTAAATAAATGTCTTCAGGAGTCGGCATAGCCCTCGCGGAGGGTGCCGTGACAGCGGGTGTAGAGGCGGCCACACAGACAGTGGGCCGAGAGGGTACAGAAGTGACGGGTATCTGAGGAGACACCCCCGGCGAAGGAGCAGCCGGTCTCGGAGAAGGAGCTGACACTCCCATAGAGGCTACGACAAAAATGATATGACCCAATGATCTATACCCTGCTGGCAGTGAGGGACTGGATGCTGAAATAATAGTTGGTTCAGAGTTGTCTCCCGGAAATAATCTTCGTGGGAAGAGCTGATAGTCTTCACCAGACGTTGGGATTTCCTCACCAGAATCACTCATGTTTGAGCCTGCCGCTAGATCTTGCAATAGATGGCGAGGACTAGGAGGAAAGACAACAACTATAAAAGCCGAACCCAATGTAAGAGAAAGGAAATCAGATCCTAATCTCAATTCAGACCAAGGGTCATAAAAGGGCCAATTGAACTCAATTGGTCCCCCGAAGGGTTGCTCAGAAAGAATCGGTCCCCCGTCAGGAAACTCAGAAACAATGGGCTGCTGTGGTTCAACAGAGGATTGGGAAACCTCTGATGAATCGTCCGTATGAGGACTACCAATAGACGAAACCGAGGGTTCTGCCACTGTGGTAGTAACGACAAGAGAAAAATATCAAACACACACGGGATGAAAAAGAGTCAAGACACACAATCAAACAGTCAACAAGCAGAAACTAACAAGGCATGTGATCGTGGGTGATTAATTTTTACCACATTGAAAAATAAGAAACTTCACCGTTTCATGTTTTAAGAGTCGAGAAACAGTCGAAAAGGTGACTCTATCTCTTTCAGATTTGACACAAGCGTGAAAGGACAAGTGCTTGGTGATCCTTTCAAATTTAGGGAGTCAGAAAAGATCAAATGACTACTCAGGAATACTAGGCAAAAGGGCGTACCAAATAACCATGAACTGCAATATACACCTTGGTTTCAATAATGAAAGAGAAATCAACCAAGGACTTTCTGTACGTGCAGGCAATCTCCCTGAATGCTATGTTCGGTGTATCACGGGTATAGGGTGGGAGACTCGGCTTCTTATGGATAAAGGATTGAAACCTAGTGGGGTCTCCCTTTATATACGCGACGATACGGGGAGAACAAGTCCGTACTAGTGCTGTCTAATGCCAAGAGGAAAACGACAACTACTAGGTTTAAAGACGACGGAACACGTCTCTAGCCTAGACCTCTAAATGTGTTTCGTTAGATTTCAATGCTGCCTTAGTGTAAATTGAGTAAATTTTAAAGTTTATCTTCAATTATGTTTCAGTTTTCAGGCCCTAACGAATGTGCTGTCTCAAAAATCTCCTAAATGCAAAACTACATGCCACAGTATGTCATTTCGTTCGATGAAAGCTAGTTACAGAAGAGTTGAGAGCTTTTTACACAAACAAAATGATAAGAAGACAATTAGTGATATCTCTAATGCAGCTAATGAAACTAAAAACTTTTCTTTCAAAGTCACTAATTGCTAATAACACTGAAAATATTTTAATCTGCACTAATCAATCAAAAGCAAAAGAGATTTTTTTATTTTCAATGTTTGATAGCTAGACGCACTAAACAAACCGAAAACAAATAAGAAGAAATTCGAGAAATGATAATAAGAGAGCAAAAACAAGCAGATTTCACTCAATGGCACAGACAATCAGATCTCAAATAGACCAAAAGTCTCTCAAAACCAAGAAAATTCCCAAAGACACTAATGAGCGATGTAATCTAGACCCAAAATGAAGCAAAGCGAAATTCGAATGAAAACGAAATCAATCACTCAAAAAGCCGAATAAGATGATAGACAGCTGTCAAACGAATGCAAGGAAGCAATCCCAAAGTCGACTGAACGAACGAAAACCAAAAACTCCCAAGGGAGGCTTGACTCACAAAAGCACCTAGATGCCCTAGGGCTCGTATGCAAAATCGAAAGAAATAGGCAAAAAACCAAATGACGGAGGTTACAATCAGTCAAACTAGGCTCCAATGCACTCAAATAGCCGAAAAAACAAGATCAAAATCACAAGTCAGTCCCAGAAAGCATGAAACATAGCAAACCCTAATAGCTCACAAGATTGGCGCGACTGTGAGCTCGAAATTAGCACCAGAAAGGCAATGGCTGGGTGATACACATGCAACCTGTGCCAATGGGCTCGATTGTAACGCTGAAAAGCGCGCCAGTCGAGTTTACTATGGGAAAATGAAAAACAAGAAATCTCAGACACAGACAAGTGATGACAAGGCTAAACAAAGCCAAACAAACAGGAAAAGCCAGTCCAAAGAGTTGACCAAGCAAGCAAGACCAAGAAGTTGACCGAAAAGAGAAGACAATACTCCAAGTTGTTCAGTCCGTAAACTAAACTGGAGATTGACTGAAGCAGCGTTGATCTACTTCGCTAATGCAGAGCAAAAGCGTTTCGAAGGCTATCTGGCTGTGCTTCAGGCTCTGTCTATGGCTTACAAATCAAACAACAAGCTGACTCCCCAGCGGAATCGCCAAATTTTTGAGGAGGTAAATCCCCTCTGCGGACAGAGGCGATCCCTACTAGCCCAAATCGGGTCTAGCAACAATCAAACATGCTACACTGCAGGTTCCTAATTTTAAATACACCGACTCGCGAGGAAGGCTTACCTGGAATCCAACGCTGTTGTTTGTAGAAGGTGCACCCGTTCCTTTGCCCTGGCAGATCACAATCCTCACGATCTCCGTGGTTGGACACCTGCACATGCAAGAAACAACACAAACACAAGCATAAAATCCAGTATATACAACTATATGTCAGTCGAAGAGGACATAACTCATGAACATAATCAAGAACAAGAGTGGAACCATAATCAATAGTCGCTTATTATTAATGAGTCAAAAGAAGAATACAACCATAGCTTCGACGCAACACTCTCCTTTGGCGGGTTGTCAGCAAAACATGTCTCGATAAATCCTGTCAAGGATAGGACAAGCCTCTCTCTCTGGATACTTGGCAATAGACTCCTTGATTGGATTTGGCCTTAAGGGAATCAAGAAGGCTCTTGCAGCATAAGGATGTGAAAGCTCTTGGGAACTAGCTTGCAAAGGAGATGAGCAAGCTTTTATAGAAGGAGGAAGGGAAGTTGGGATCCCTATAATTATGGGATTGGCCCTATCATCAAGGAAGCTTCCATGAGAGGTGGCAAACCACTTCCTCTCTATGGAAATACGTAGCCAAACCACCCAACTCAAGATAGATATCAGTCCAGGGATCTGTTAGGACGAAACTTCTGCCTTTGATTTTTAAAAACACCTCTTAATATGGATGGCGCGGGTGCGTCTCTATGACAGAGCGCCAATTGGCGCTCCCTCTTTGGAGGATTTTCCCCCTTGGCGCGAGGGTTGAACTGTGGAACCGCGCCAATGGAAAAAGAGCTATTTTTAGGGTTTTTTGCAGGGATATGTCTTCAGGGCAATGAAAGCTCATCTTCAAAGGGATGCAATGAAAGTATTTTCAAGCCTTGTCTCTGCTCACAGGTCACAGAATGAGTCCTCCAATGTGCGGGATGGGGATTGCAGGGACGGTGACAAATTGCTATGTAACAGACCAAATTCTTATCAATTTGGCGCCACAAAAATGATTATGTGTATCGTGATTTACACTCCATAAAAGGAATAAAGAAAACAGAGATGAAAAAAGATAAAACACAGTCATAGAAAAGACAGACACAATCAAAGAAAAGACAAACGCGCAGCGAGCCAAAAGACTAAATGAGTTGAGCTGGAATTCTCATTGTAATTCGAATGTAAATGTTTTAATCGAATTTTTTATTGTTTGTGATGCATTGGCAAGTCTCCGAAAGAGAGCAAATATCCCACTGTAATATTAAAATAAGCACCTATAGTTATATTTATTGAATGAGCAGATACAAGGAATGAGAAGACAGAAGCTAAAGAGTCATGACTGTTCACTCCATATTCTTTGTGAAATACAAACAGTCATGTGAAGAACTCTATAAATAATATTAACTGGATATGCACAAGAGAGGTTAGAGAGAGAAAATATAGAGAAGGCAGATTATAGAAGTGTAAGGCAGAGAAGATTAAGAAAAGAAGAGCAGAAAGAGAAGCTACATAATAGAGCTGATATCTGAGGTAAATCAGCAAACATTCAGTTTGAAAAATTGAGGAAGTTGGAGCTTCCCTATCAAGTTGCAGCTTGATAGCCATGGGTGTGGGCGTGGGGTTGGAGCCTCTGTGGGTTGGTGCTGCTTGAGAAAATTGAAGGGAGTTGGTGCTTCCTTGCAAGTTGTAGCTTGCAGAATTGAGGTAGGAGCCTCTTGTAGGTTGGTGCCTGCAGAAAAACAGTGGTGAGAGGGAGTTGGAGCTTGCCTTTGCATCACAACAATAATAAGATGTGGTTTTCTCCATTTATGGGTTTCCACTTATATCTGGTGTCTCTGTGCATGATATTTATGTTTTGATCTGATTTATATCATCTACTTAATGCCTGCTGCTCTCATATTAAGTCTGTTGTTATATTATATTAATGCTTGCTGCTCACACTCTAAGAGTACTCACGTATTAAGTTGGACATGAAATGAAGGTGTATATAAGGTTTAATAAAAAGTTTAAAAGATTATGAATGTGTTAAACTGATTCACCCCCCCCCCCCCCTCTCAGTTTAACTAAGAGTTCAACAATTGGTATCAGAGCGGGTTCCTTTGTACAAGTCTAACAACTAAAAGGAGATCCTAAGTTCCCAAGATGGCTAGTAAAGAAAGATGCTCAACCAATAAAGCCCCTTTCTTCACTGGTGAAAATTATGCTTTCTGGAAAATCAGAATGAGGACATATATAATGTCTCTAGGAATAGAAGTCTGGGCTGCTGTGGAATTAGGATATGCCCCAAAGGCAACTGACGCAGAGAAAGAAACAAAACAATACTTTGTGGCTAACGCAAAAGTCATGAATGCCATCCTGAATGGATTGTGTGAAGCAGAGTTTATTAAAGTAATGCACAAAGACACTTCCAAAGAAATATTGGATACTCTTGAGAACATACATGAGGGAGACAAGAAAGTAAAGACTGCCAAACTTCAAGTCTATAGAGCCTAGTTTGAGAACTTAAAAATGAATGATGATGAAGACATTGCCAGTTTCTTCCTAAAAGCTGCAGAAATTATTAACAATATGAAAGCTCTTGGAGAAAAAATGCCAGAAAGTATAATTGTGCAAAAGATTCTAAGATCTCTTCCATCCATGTTTAATCCAAAGGTGTCTCCAATAGAAGAAACAGCTGATTGGGATACCTTGACCATGAACCAGCTACTTGGAAATCTAATAGCCTATGAAATGAGACTCCCACAGAAGAAGCCAAGTACAAGGGAAGCAGCCTTTAAAACAGAAAAGAAGAAAGAAGAAGTGGGAGACATATTCTCTTGCTCGGATGAAGAAGAGGAAAATTTTGTCAAGAAACTGGATAGAGGCTCAGGTAAATACAAAGGTAAATTCCCCTTCAAATGCTTTAACTGTGGAAGAGTGGGACACTATGCTGCTAAGTGTCCTCGCAAGAAAGTAAGGAATCAGGCTCAAGAGTCAGAGAAAAATAAATCAAAGAACTGGCAGAAAGGAAAGAAGTTCAGTAGAAAATCCTTCTATGCTCAACAAGACAGCAGTACATCTGAAGATTCAGATGAATCCTCAAGTGAAGAAGGAACCTCTGAATTCTTATTGATGGCCATAGAAGAATTTGAAGGTCTCCTGCTAGAAGATGAAGAAGAAGAAGGTGAAGTTGACCTTGAGGGGGAGCTAAGAAGTGCTCTAGAAGAGATTGATAGACTCAAAATGAAATGCAGAAAACAAAAGGACATTCTCCTCAAGTATGTACGAGAAGAATAGAATTCAGAAGTTCTTAAGCAGCTAAATATAGAGCTTGAAGAAGCCAAGAAGATAGAGGACATGTTACTTAAACAAATCACAGAAAAAATTCAAGAACAAGAAAAGTTGGAAGAAGAAGTAGTATGTCTCAGGAAGAAATTAGAAAATGCTCAAAGGAAAGTGGTTATAAAATCTTCTCAAACAACAAGCTCTAGTAAGTTGAATGAAATTATGGTTGCTCAAAGATCCCCTATGATAAAGACTGGAATAGGCTATGAAGGAGAATCAAGTAAAGGAAAAGAAAAGGTTGACAGAGAGATTATTTTTGTAAAAGCAAAGAAGAATGATGAAGCAGCTCAAACAATTCCTACAAAAGAAGAAATCTGCAATAAGGAAGACAGAGATTAGAAGAAACCACTAGTAGCAAAGAGTGTAATAAATACTAAGACCCCTGAATATGTAAAATTTGGAAACCATCAAAGGAGATTCTTCCCTCCAATGAAGAATGCCACCTGTTATGTCTGCCACAAGTTGGGACACATTGCTACATATTGTCATGCAAGGAGGAGTAATTCAAACCAGCAAAAGATGCAAACATTGAAGCGATTTCCCCAAGCAAACAAATGGAAGAGACAACCTTACATCAGGTATGCAAATAGTTTCTATGGTTACTGTTTTTATTGTAAGGAATTTGGCCATAAAATCATTGAGTGTAGAAAGTATGGACAAAGATTGATGTTTAACACCTCAAGAAGGTTTATGAATCAAATAAATTTTGTTCATACTCATAATTCTACAAAAATTATGATCAAATGTTGTGTATGCAATCAAGTTGGACATATACCTTCCAAATGTCCTCTAAGAAGATATAGTTCATCACCTCACAAAAGATACCAAACAAAAGGATGCCTCCAGTGGATAAAGAAGGTGAATAAATGTGACTTGGCTCTAACTACTCAAGACCTGAAAAGCCAGTGGTATTTGGATAGTTGCTGCTCAAAACACATGACTGGAGACAGAAGCAAGTTTATAACTCTTGATGAAAAGAAATCTGGCAATGTCACTTTTGGCAATGACAAATCAGGTAAGATCAAGGGAAAAGGCTCAGTCAGCATAGGCAATGGAAGAGGAAAGGCCCAAGATGTACTATTTGTAGATGGGCTGAAAGAAAATTTACTGAGTGTCAGTCAGATGTGTGACAAAGGTTGCGAATTTCTATTTAGAGCACAAGACTGTGAAGTCAGATCAAGCACCACAGGTAAGACTCTGCTCAAAGGTGTTCGAACAGAGAGCAATGTTTACATTGTGAAAGAGGAAGATGAAGCATGCCATCTTAGAAACTTGAGGAGTCATGGTTATGGCATAAAAGATTGGGACATCTCAGCTTCGATCACATCATCAGAATAAGCAAGAAGAAAGTTGTCAGAGACATGCTAGAAATAAAGAGGCCTTCTAATACCATGTGCAAATCTTGTCAATTGGGTAAACAGACCCACACAACCTTTAAGGCCAAAGAGGAGTTGTCAACAAGAAGACCACTCCAGCTTGTGCACATGGATCTGTGTGGACCTGCAAGAACTAAAACACCAAGTGGAGAATCCTACTTCATGCTGATAATAGACGATTTCTCCAGAATGACATGGGTTGCTTTTCTCAAGAATAAATCGGAAGCTCTGGACAAATTCAAAATATTTAAGGCATTAGCAGAAAATTAGACAGGATGCAAGCTGAAATGCATCAGATCAGACAGAGGAGGAGAATTCACAGATTATGACTTTTCTAACCTATGCAATGAACATGGCATAAAACAACAATTTACTATTGCAGGGACACCTCAGCAGAATGGAGTAGCAGAAAGAAAAAACAGATTTGTTCAACAAATTTCCAGAGCCATGATGCAAGAGAATAATATTGCTCAAACCTTCTGGGAAGAAGCAGTGCACACAACAATACATATCCTTAATAAAGCTCACTTAAGGCCAAGTAGTGACAAGACTCCCTACGAACTATGGCATGGAAAGCCAACTTCAATCAAACATTTCAGAATCTTTGGTAGCAAGTGTTACATAAAGAATAATGATGAAAATCTTGGAAAATTTGATGCAAGAGCAGATGAAGGAATATTTCTAGGATATGTATCCAAAAGCAAAGGGTACAGGTGCTACAACAAGACTCTTCGAAAAATAGTAGAAAGCATTGATGTGAGATTTGATGAAGAACTTCCAAACAATACAAGGGATACAGACTGCTGCAGTCCATCAGACAACCATGAAGAAGAAAACCAAGATGATGAGGAAAAAAGCAAGACAACAGAAGATACAGAGCTGAGTTCTAAAGCTCCCTCAAGATATACTCAGAAGAACCATCCTGAAGATCAGATCATTGGAGACAAGAGAGTAGGGGTCCAAACAAGAAGGAAACTAACAGAACAAACTGAAGAGGTATACATAGCCATGTTGTCACAAATAGAGCCAAAGAAATTCGAAGAAGCCAGCAAGGACAAGTCTTGGGTAAAGGCAATGAATGAAGAATTGGACCAAATTGAAAAGAATAATACCTGGGAACTAGTGCCTAGACCCACTGAGAAAAATGTCATAGGCTCAAAATGGGTATTCAAAAATAAAATGAATGAAGAAGGATAGGTAATCAAGAATAAAGCCAGACTTGTCTGCAAAGGATACTCACAAATTGAAGGACTTGACTACGATGAAACATTTGCCCCTGTAGCCAGAATGGAAGCTATCAGAATGTTTCTGGCTTTTGCATACTACCAAAACTTCAAAGTATATCAAATGGATGTAAAATCTGCATTTCTGAATGGAGACTTAGAAGAAGAATTCTACATGGAACAACCAGAAGGCTTCTCATTGACAGACAAAGAAGACTATGTGTGCAGATTGAAGAAGGCCCTATATGGACTGAAACAGTCTCCTCGTGCTTGGTACTCAAGACTGGATAAATATTTGCAAAAATAGGGTTTTAAGAGAGGTGGAGTAGACAACAATCTATACATAAAAGCCCATGAAAATGAACTCTTGATTGTTGTAGTATATGTTGATGACATTATGTTTGGAAGCAACAGAGAAGAACTAGCAAAAGGGTTTGCTGATGAGATGAAAACAGAGTTTGAGATGTCTATGATTGGAGAGCTCAGTTTCTACTTAGGACTTCAAATTCAGCAAAAGAACACAGGTACATTCATCTCATAGGAAAAATACTTAAAAGAAATGTTGAAAAAGTTCAAAATGGAGGACTGCAAACCTGTGTCAACTCCCATGATCACGGGATGCAAGCTATGTGCTGATGATGGATCTGCTGATATAGATCAAAAACTCTACAGATCGATGATAGGAAGTCTGTTGTATCTGACAGCGTCAAGACCAGACATCATGCTAGCAGTAGGACTAGTGGCTAGATATCAAGCAACACCTAAACAAAATCACCTTCTTGCAGTCAAAAGAATATTCAGATATCTACAAGGAACAACATTGTATGGACTTTGGTATCCTAAAAGCAAAAACTTCACTTTATCAGCATACACAGATGCAGATTGGGCCAGCTGTGTGGATGACAGGAAGAGTACAAGTGGAGGTGATTTCTATCTAGGAGAAAGTCTGGTGGCATGGTTAAGCAAGAAACAAACATCCATCTCTCTGTCTACAGCTGAAGCAGAATATATAGCAGCAGCAACATGTTGTACACAAGTCATGTGGATGAAGCAAACTCTTCAAGACATGAAGGTAAGAATTGATGAACCTATCTCAATTAAATGTGATAATACAAGTGCTATAAGTATATCTAAAAATCTTGTGCTTCACTCAAAAACTAAACATATTCCAATCAAGTATCATTTTCTCCGAGAACAAGTGGCTCAGAAGATAGTAAAACTAGAGTATGTACCAACAAAAGAACAGACAACAGATATATTTACCAAACCACTTGCTAGAGAGCCATTTGAATATTTGAGAGACAGATTAGGGGTAGTATCTTTTTCGGGGAAAAACACCCTAGAGGTTTGTTGGGTCAAAACCTCCACAGATCAGGGCATGTTATTCAGAAGGACTCACACACAACCACACTTGAATGCTAAAAACTAGATAACAACGATAGTAGAACTCACCCGTAGTCCTATGTTCGATGTAGATCCCGCGGGGTCCAAACCCCCAGCAACCTTTCTTCCTCCTTCAACCTGGAAAACAAGAAAGAACGTGCATGGAAACCTAGTTGTACAGCATATACTTCTCCTAAACGTTAGTGTAATCCATGTGAAATATGATATAAACGATAATAACTGCTTAATAATCAATCTTTTCACATATACAAATAGATACTAACACACAAGTTCAGGAACAAGATGGTTCTTCATTATTGCGAACATCATGTACAGAGATAAAGGGTGGAGAGATCACCTGCATCCTTCCACGATCTTCGAACAGACCGTCGTCCGGATCCGTCCCGCCCTTGCCTCGCTAAGAAACTTTCAAGATTTGTGCACTCGAGATGGCATATAAATGGATGAACATCTCCAGGAAACAAGGGTTTCCTGTATAAATTTGGGAAAGTGCAGGAGGCACGGGAAATCAGACTTGAATTGGGATTCCAACAGAGTATAATGTCTATAAAATTTCTCCCTCCCTTAGGCCATGCACATGAGGGGCTTTTATATTCCCTCAAAGTAGTTTCAATTAGTTGGAAACAGTTGGCCACGTGCTGGGGTGGTTGAACTACTGGAGTAACCATCAACCCAGCCCGAAAATAAGGAATTTTTATATATTTTTAATGGTTTTAATGGCATACGCGGAAAAGTACATGTGGACTTGCGTATACACGCGGAAAAGTCTGGGCATACCTGCGTATGGGGATTTTAACACTGTTTTTTAATGAATTTTGTTCAAGTCTGTGGGAATGGGTGCCCAAAGCCATAAAGACAATCATGAATCACATGAGGGTGAAAAATGATGCTATAACAATATCTGTAGATGCTACTCTCTGATATGAAGAGAAAGCACAGTTTCAGGGGGAGAACAGAAACAAAAATATCATTCTCAGGGGGAGATCAGCCAGCAAGGGAAGCATGAAAACAGGTCCTCGGGATCAAAGGGATTATGGCAATAATACATTCAGCATAAAAGAATCAACAAAGAGGAAAAAGGGTCAGTGGTGCACAAGAAGAATGGTGAAACCGACATGAACTGAACACGGAAAAATAGTGAACCCAACGTGTATAAAATCCAAAGTTTGGAGCAGCAGCGTACCAAGTCAGGAAATTTAACCTGGAAATGCATGAAATGTTGAAAAAGGATAAAAACACAGCATCAGAGAATAGAAGCTTTACTAAAAATTCGAACCCCTTGCCATTGATGTCAAAGGGGGAGGAAGAGCAAACAACAGTAATAAGAGCAAGCAACAAGAGAAAGGATCCTTTCATGCAAATAGAGGAAGTGTATTGCCATCAATGCCAAAGGGGGAGACTGTTGGAAATGTTGTCATTGATGGAAAAGGAGGCAGCAAAGAGAGAGACAGGCAAAGGAGGTATCAAAGGCAGAGGAAGTAAAGGAGACAGGCAGAGGTAGAGGAAGCAAATATAATAGAGGCAGAACAGTTATCAGAAGCAAAGGCAGAGGCAGAGCTGTTATCACAGCAGTAAAGGCAGAGGCAGAGCGACAGAAGTGGTAGAGGCAGAGACATAGCTATTATTGCAGAGAAACAACTATTATTCCGAGAATCTTTACCTCAGCCGGAGGATATATGCATACAATTCCGAGAATCTTTACCCAGCCAGGCGTTACACATAACATAAATATAATTCCGAGATTCATAACCCAAGCGGCAATGTAATGCATAGTTACTATAAATTTCATTCCGGGAATCGTATACTCCAGCGACAAAGTATTGCGCTTTATATTCAAAGGACCAAAACATATATATATATATATATATATATATATATATATATATATATATATATATATATATATATATATGTATAGCCATATGCAGCACGAGATCCAAAGAAATGTAGTAATATAAGGTGGGACCCTTCCCAATCGCATTGGAGATTATAAGGGCAACGGAATAGGTTAATATAAGGGTTGCGATTGCGATTGGAAGTCCGGATCCGATGGGTATATAAACTACAACTCATACATACCGTGAGTTCCGGTGAACAGTGATGATCGCATCGGACAATATAAGAGTTGCAATTGCGATTGGAAGTCTAGACCCGATGGGTATATAAACCACAACTCATATATAGCTTGATTTCTAGTTCTAATCGCATCGGAAAATCTTATTGAACAGTGAATAATCGCATCGGATTTAAGCAAGGCATCAGAACATGCAACACAAAATTTGCGATTGCGATTGGAAGTCCGAACCCGACAGGTTTATGAACCGTAATTGATATGTGTCGGAAACATACATAAACATATAATTTGCGATTGCGATTAATCGGATCGCATCAGGTCAATCGCATCGGATTTAAACAAAGCAGCGGAACGTGTAAATAGAAGTTTGTGATTGCGATCAATCGGAATCAGAAATCGCTGGAGGAGAAGCATATCGCATTGGAAAACGTGTCAGGTGGGCCCGAAATGAGTTTTTATATGTTTAAACAAGTTTTATTATATACGCAAAGAATTGATTTAAGTCATACCTAAAAGGGCAGTTTGTATGTTAAACTTATGCCAAGAGCTGAAGTTGGATTATATATATATAACGTTGTTGCAATGTGTCGTGTGGTCCATGGGTTATATATATACCTTGGCTTAGTGGGAGGGTGATTATTAATATAAAAAAATTGTGATGAACATATGTTCCGCTTGCGGAACTCGCCACATCAACAAGACACATACTATGTACAGAGCGTTGGAATTTGTCCAGATTTACAGTCAGCTGGCATAAAAGGCTCATTTACATGTATGCAGCAGTTACATCACAGCAGAGGACCTAAGACCAAACAGAGATGAAAAGAGATAAAACACAGTCACAGAAAAGACAGACGCAGTCAAAGAAAAGACAAACGCGCAGCGAGCTAAAAGACTAAATGAGTTGAGATGGAATTCTCATTGTAATTCGAATGTAAATGTTTTAATTGAATTTTTTATTGTTTGTGATGCATTGGCAAGTCTCCGAAAGAGAGAAAATATCCCACTGTAATATTAAAATAAGCACCTACAATTATATTTATTGAATGAGCAGATAAAAGGAATGAGAAGACAGAAGCCAAAGAGTCATGATTTTTCACTCCATATTCTTTGTGAAATAAAAACAGTCATGTGAAGAACTCTATAAATAATATTAACTGGATATGCACATGAGAGGTTAGAGAGAGAAAATATAGAGAAAGAAGAGTACAGAAGTGTAAGGCAGAGAAGATTAAGAAAAGAAGAGCAGAAAGAGAAGCTACAGAACAGAGCTGATATCTAAGGTAAATCAGCAAACATTCAGTTTGAAAAATTGAGGAAGTTGGAGCTTCCCTATCAAGTTGCAGCTTGATAGCTGTCAGTTGTAGCTGACTGAGGTTGGAGCCTCCTATAGGTTGGTGCCTGCAGAAAATTGAAGGGAGTTGGTGCTTCCTTGCAAGTTGTAGCTTGCAGAATTGAGGTAGGAGCCTCCTGTAGGTTGGTGCCTGCAAAAAAAAAGTGGTGAGAGGGAGTTGGAGCTTGCCTTTGCATCACAACAATAATAAGATGTGGTTTTCTCCCTTTATGGGTTTCCACTTATATCTAGTGTCTCTGTGCATGATTTTTATGTGTTGATCTGATTTATATCATCTGCTTAATACCTGTTGCTCTCATATTAATTCTGTTGTTATATTATATTAATACTTGCTGCTCACATTATAAGATTACTCACATATTAAGTTGCACATGAAATGAAGGTGTAAATAAGGTTTAATAAAAGTTTAAAAGATTATGAATGTGTTAAACTGATTCACCCCCCCCCCCTCTCAGTTTAACTAAGAGTTCAACATGTTTCTCATTCGTGGGTCACCCTAACCCTCCCCCGGGGTGGGTTTGCCGTAGTTGCTTAGGCCTGGTGCAACTCCAATCCTTTCCTCTGGGACCATCGTGATAAGAAGACAACACAACGTGGAGGCTTCACCCAACTGGGTCTGTCGAGTTTCTAGTTCTTTACTAGGATTATCAACATCCCCCTCGTAGGACGGTACTGTGTCCGGGGTTGGATTGTCCCTATTACGCGCTGTCAACTTATATATATAATCCATATCTCCCTCCTCAGTTATAACTTCTGTATAACTTTTTCCTTCTGCAAGGTCTAATGGCACAAAAAACCTTGTGCCATTATTTTCAAATACCATGCTTCGTTTTTTTAAGTTAATGATACCGCCTAGTTCGATGGCCCAATCCAATCCTAGTAGCGTAGGGTAAGGGTCCACATCCCCAGTGATTTGAATGAATTCGAAGTCAACCTAGACACGTACCCCTGCGACATCCACGAGGATCCCAAAGAGCCTCCCCAGAGGTACTATTTTTTGGTGATTGGCAATTCGAAGCTGGATGGTGGATCTTTCCAGCTTGGGTTCCCCCATGCATTACCAAGTGTGCTTAGGTAGTATATTGGCATCTGATCCAAGGTCTAAGATAACTCGATCCATCTCATAGTTTCTGATCTTGATTTTAAGCCACATCTCCCTGGCAGTGCGTCTCTAATATTTGTATAGCTGATGCACATCCTTAATGTCGGGTGACAGGGCAGTGCATGTTGTGCAACTCTCTAGTAAAGCCTGTATATTCCATACCACTTGGGGGTTGCGCAGCAGCCGCATGCATGCTTGTAGGAAGGGTTTAACCTCCTCAGCTACCTCCACATCTCCAGGGTGTGTATATGGTGAAACTTTAGTCTCGAGGAAGTCCTTCCGATCTTCCATAAACGTCTCCCTTGCTTTGTCTAGGTCCAGTCCTTCTTGGTTGCTAAGCACCCTATGGATCAGTGTGTCAATTTCTTCTTTCTCCTTAACTCCACTGGTCTCCAATCCACTGCATGTTACCACATTTACCTTTGGGTCTCTACCCCCTAGGTTTGTCTGGACCCTTCACACCTTCGGCATAGATGGGAGTTTTTTTTCCCATATCTTCACTTTTAGGGCTAGACAATCTTCTAGCGTATGGCCCAACCACCTACAATACCTGCAGGACTGTCGTGAGGGGTCCAGGCAATCCTTCGCAAAATGCCCCATGCCTCCACAGTTATAGCAGATCGACTGGCCTCGACCCCAACCTGCGCTTCCGCTTCGGCTCCCGTCCTTCCCTCCAGGGGGGGAGTCACCCCCGCCCGAGGGGATTTTTGGTGAGGTAGGGCCTTCTGGTGATTTTCCCTAGTCTATGACTTCATTATGGAGTTGGCAGTCCTGCTCCTCATGGCCAATTAACCGAAAAAACTGGCACCAGCATCGCTTTGGGTTGAAAACGTTGGTACCTAGACAGGACCATCGGTTGGTATTACGCAACCCATCTGCGTAGCTCTCTCCATACCCGAGCGTAGATCCCCTTGAGCTCCGTTGTTCTGGACTACGTGCCCTTGATCCTGGGTGACCTGGACTATGCTCTTGTATTGTCTTGTGACCTAGTCCATGCCAGCCTCTCTTCCTTTCTCCCATTGTAGATTCTGAATTTCTTGGTGCATAGCCCCAAGCTGCACCTGGATCTCCTGTATCTCCAACGCAGCATCCTTCACAGGCATAGCTTCTATTTTCATGGTAGCTTCCAAGGCTTTATCTTGTGAGTCAAAAGTCTAGTGACCCATAGGTATGCGTAGGTGAGGGAGTAGCATGGCGATGAACCATTCCGTAAGCTATCTGTCATTGTACTGAAATTATCCTTCTTTGATAGATTTCTTCAGGCATTGATCTGCTTCCCATACAGACTCAGTTGCTCCCTTCTTGAAATATTTTAGTTCTACTACAACCTGAGAGTAGGCTTTAGATTTCTGAAACTGTTGTTTCAGGGCGTCTTTAATGTTCTAGATAGTTGCACCCCTATTTTGCGATACGTATCCCATATACCAGTCCAAATCTCTTCCATCAAAGGCTAAGGAGAGCTGCGCTTTTTTTGTAGTATCGCTCACTACACCCTGCGCAACCCATAATGACTCTGCCACAAACCAAAACCGCTCCATGTCTTCGTCGGTCGTGCCTTCGAAGGTAGGTAATTTTAAGTGTACCACCATGATTTATTAGAGGCTTGTCGTAGGCGCCCCTCTCCACTATTCGCTTGTCAATACTCGATCCCTTTCTTCGACTTCTGAGGTCCCGAAAATGGAATCATTTGTTGGCTTGAGGGGTCCTGACCCAGGTTCGGTGTGCAAGGTTTGCCAACAAACCCCTATACTACTTGCCCTTTCGGCAGTGACCTGCTTGCGCAGGTCAAATTCTCACCCGAAGTAGTATGGGTGGGTGTTGGAACTAGGTTTCCGCACCCTGAGAAAGGATGGGTAAGGCAAGCAGAGCTGCGCTAAGTCCTGTAATTCCCATATTACCTTGTTCTGTGCAGGGTTAAGTAGGTCTTTGTTCACATCCACGGGCGCTATATCTATAATTGTGTGCTTTTACCAAAAAAACACAACATTACATAAACATAATAGAATAGATCTAGATCTAGAAACACACTTACATAGATCTTCGCAGCTTAAAGACAGAAAATGCACAATACAACAATTACCAACAATTTGCACAAGATTACGCACAGATTCAGTTCTCTATCAATCGTTCTTATTCATTCATTCATCAATTCTTCCTTACAATCCCCTTCCTGACCTATGCACACAGCAGCAGGGTCCGCACACAACTGGACTTGGATCTCTGCGCACACAGCTAGCAAGAGTCCTTTCCCCAAAACCCAAAAAAATAGCTTAAACCAGAAATCACATCAATAGCTCATCATTTCTTGTCCTTTGCAATACAAAATGCTTCTCTATTTATAACAATCTAGCCTAGAATTTCCTATGGTCCGAAAACCGTGGTTTTCGGATTCCTGGTTTACCCTTTTACCCATTACAATGCATTCGAGGCTTTGACCCACCCTAAAACCCCTGCGCTAGACTAAATCTAATCTCGCAGCTTGTTAGGAGACCCTGTTCCAACATGCCAGTTGGATTTGTGCATCCAAATCGTACACTGAAGCATAGTGATTAAAACCTTGTTCATGGCTTCAACATGGCCATTGGCCTAAGGGTAGTATAGTTTTGAGTTGTCATGATGCAGACCCAACTTGGAAGTCAACTCAGCCATCATGTAATGATGAAAATGAGAACCATGATCTGTAACAATGGCTTGAGGGACAAAAAACCTGGTAATGACATGATTGAACAAAAATTGTGTGGCTGTCTTACCGTCAGCTGTAAGTGTAGGCATTTCTTCAACCCATTGAGATACAGCCCATTTATGGGCTGATCCAAAGGATAGCCTTCATAATCAATTAGCTCATAAGCCCCGTTCTGTAAAACTCGCTTAACAATATAGGGCCCATGCCACATGGGTTCGAATTTTCCTGCCCCCAGCTTATCATGAGCTTGGTCATACAAGAGGATGATGTCTCCTTCTACAAAGGAGCAAGGGGAAACTGATTGATCAAAATGATATTTGACCCGCTTTTTCTATGCTTCTACGACAATAGCAGCAAAGTAGCCAGTTTCATCAAGCCTCTCTAAATATAGAAGGCTCTCTTCTTCTGGTGAAGTATTAGGCAGCAATTCAATAGCTATCTTGAGAGAAGGGATTTCACATTCAATCGAAATGGTATCTTCCAAACCATAGACAAGTTGGAATGGATTGAATCTAGTTGCATCCTTCACCAAGGTTCGATAAGCCTAGAGAGCTGAAAATAACATGAGATGCCAGTTGGATTTGTGCATCCTAATCATACGTTGAAGCATATTGACTAAAACCTTGTTCACGGCTTCAACCTGGCCATTGGCCTAAGTGTAGTACGGTGTTGAGTTTTCTGACGCAGACCCAACTTGGAAGTCAACTCAGCCATCATGTAATGATGAAAATGAGAACCATGATCGGTAACAATGGCTTTAGGGACACCAAACTTGGTAATGACATGATTGAACATAAATTGTGCAGTTGTCTTATCGTCAGTTATAAGTGTAGGCATTACTTCGGCCCATTTAGTGAAGTAGTCAACTGCTACGATAATATAAGCATGCCCCCCAGCCGAGTGAGGTTTACACATCATAAAATAGATGCCCCACTTCGCAAAGGGACCAACGGTATTGACAGGATGGAGGTAAGCAGGTGGCACGTGCATCTTGCACTGGTAAATCTGGCAATCATGAAACTTGCAGACGGAAACAATGCAGTATTTAAAGATGGTAGGCTAGAAGTATCCAACATGAAGAATATTCTATGAAGTAGAATATCTAGACATGTGACCGCTACAGGTGCCAAAGTTGAAATTATTTAGGACTTTTTCAGCCTCCTCGAGATTCAAACACCGGCGTGTTGGTGTCCCGTGTTTTGATAGTTTGGAAAATCAAAAGACAAGGCAACATCAGAACCAATATTTAGAGTTACAGGATCTAGTCCTCCTTCTCTCAGAGAGGGATCTCTCAAATTTATTTGTTTTTGCAAAGTTTTATCTTGTGTGTTTTGAGTATTGGTTTTAGAATAGTTATTAATTGAAAGTTTTTGTTTATTTGTTTGGTTGAATTGATACAGCATAACCTAAAAGGTCTAGGAAAGATAGATAGAAAGGGGAAATGTCAGCTTCATTGGGAAATGGAGTAAAAAATAGGTCATGAAAAAATTATCAATGGATATGGGATATCAAAGGGAAAATCTAACTTAGCCGCAGGATCCTTTGGTTTTGGAATGAGATGGACATCAATGATTTGGAAAGAGAAGTTTAATTCTCAACAAAGGGAAATTGAAAACACAACTTGAACAATAAAGAGCTATTTGATAGATAGGGCTAACCATGAACTCTACAAATCACACCTTAAGCAAATAATGACTTCAAAACAACCTTTAAAATGAAATCTAAGATTCAGGGAACACCCTATTTCCTCAAATATTTTATTTCAAATGACTTAGAAAAAATAAAAGATTCACTGATAATTACGGTCATAGAAGAGGGAACACCTAAATACATCTATGATCACAACTACAAAGACCTTTAAGCCAACTGTTCAAGCAGGTACAAGGGGCATGATCAGAACAGACCTCCTTGGCTCACTGTAAACAAAGAAACTTCAAAGGGAGACTTCAATAACAACCTTTTAGTGGCAGCAGACAAGCAGGGAGAACCATAAATCATGCTGAAACCAACTGTTTGAACTATTAGAGAAATAAACAAGCATGAAGACTAAAGAGAGAGATTAAAGACTCTAAAATACTTCAACAGAAGAAAGAATAAAACAGTGAAGGATAAATAGGTCTAAGGTGCTTCCAAGAGTCATTTCTTAGCCTAAAAATTTCATCCTACTATAGTAAGAATTTATGGAACGAAATGAAAATAGGGGAAAACATTAAACAGTTCAGAATACTTCACCAACAGCCAAGCTCATGGATCCAATGATAGATCCTTCTCAAGAACAGACATGCAACAACATCATCAGGGCTTCCAAGACTTCAATTTCTTCTTCGACTTCAACAGACTATGTATTATTTCAGAGAGTTTCAGAATTACAACTAGTGATCAAACAACCAATGTTTACAATGGATTCCTCAACAAGTTTTTATAGAGGAATGAGGAGGTCGAAAGAGAGAAAAGATCTTCTGAGTTCAATTAATACAGTTTATGCTTCTTGGCCTTTGAGGGGCTCAAGGGAGAAGTTTACAGATATTTTCTTGTATTAATTGGTTTGCATTAAGTATCTAAGCTTGCTGGAAGCTTCTGTTGACTTTAAGGTTCTGTGTCATTGCTGTAATAACTCAGATGATATTTTTTGTAACTAACCCTTTGGGTTGACTTAACTGTTTAGCTGTATTGGGAAAAAATCTTTTGTTCTGGTCATTACTCGGCCTCTTTTGAATGTTGTGAGGCCACAGGTGTCAACCTGGTAGCTAAGAGGAATAAATTTGTCTCTAATGTGGCAGTGGAGGCATCTTCTATCCGATAAATATCCTTGATTTTCCTTTAACTGTGTTTAATTCAATGGATTAGGTCTTTGATAATCAAATTTTAGTCGTAATCCATTAAACTGTATATTAATGTTTAATCCTTCATTTTTGCTGTGTCTGGGTCTTCGACATTGATACTCTTTGATTCGATTTAATCTTACTTTGTCTTGTTGATGTGCAGGTGTGTACAAGGTCCTTATGGCATCAATACCCATGAGTCATCGATGAAATGTGAAATTGAACCCTGTATACGGTTTTCCTTTTGATGAACGAAAGTCTGGAGGATCGTCATCCTCAGCTTTCATTTTCTTCTTTTTAAGACATTTGAAAAACCCTTTAAATGCTGCACAATACAAAAATAATTAAGAAATCCTGAATATTTGGTAAAAACTACTTTGGAGGTTTCGGGTAAGAGCATGGTCGTTGGATGGCAGCATCCAACGATGGAGATCGGCCGCAGAGGTGAAAGGAAAGTGGTGGGAGATTTTGAAGTCAGAACCGTTGATTTATGATCGACTGAGGAGATCAACGATGGAGATTTGGTAGTGAATTAATAATGCGAAGGGGTACAATTATTGTAAAAATAGAAGAAAATGCGAAGGAATAAGGTTAAAAATCCTTTGGCGGAGGAAAATGCAAAGGAATTGAACTTGGGGTTTCGGATATAACCTGGGCCGTCGGATGAGATCAGCCCAAGCAATCAACGGTGGAGATCACTCATTGAAATCCTTTGGTGAGGGTGGAGGGCGATAGTGTAATGAGAAATTCAGATCTGAACCGTTGATCTGCAAAGATCCGGCGGGGAGAGAACGCGATGGATCATAGTGTAAATGGGAAAGGCGGTTTTGGCTTAAAAAACCAGTGGTATCGCGCGGCAAAATGGGAGAAAAGCGGGTTTGCCTTTTTTAACGTGATATGCGTCTGAGGCCGCCACGTGTCTTTTTAATACCGCCTTTATCACGTGATTTTCAAGAATTAACCTTCGCGCTTAAATTTAAGCAAAAATGCATGTCGACCGTTGGATCTAAGGACTCAGATCTGACGGTCGAGAATCGAGCGCGATACTGGATAGATGCGCGGCGAATAGGAGATAGGGTGGTTTTATTATGGACCGTCCGATCAGGGGATCGACGGTGGAGATTATATCTGGAGGGAGGCAGGACCCATAGGGGTCGAGCCTGTCGGGTTAGATATGAGCCATTGGATGGAACAAATCGACGGTTGAGATGTGATCTGGGGTATGAATGAAAATAATACAAGGGCGGAGAAGGGTTAATAAGGACCGTTGATCTGCAGAGATCAACGGCTGTGATTGGCCGAGAAACATTATGAGCGGGGTGTATAAAATTTAACCAAAGTCAGGAGACACATTCTGGACCGTTTGATCTGGACACATGGACGGTCCAGATGCAATCGGAGGCATGCGATCGGCGGGGGGAAAACTTGTATGGCGCCGAGCGATTGAGCATTGTCTGTCGATCTGCAGATCAGATCAACGGTGGGGAGTGAATCGGAGGAACAACCAATCAGAAGGGAAGAGCAAATGCACCCAATAAAATCTGCGATGCGATGTTGCGCTGATCATTGATCGGCTTTAGATCAATGGTCGGGATTGTCTCAAATATTGAACGGCAGAAACCATTAAAAACTTTATGAAAACCAAAAATTAATGAAACACTAAGGTTTTGGTTTCGGAGGCGGGTTATGTATAAAGACTTGGCGCCCATCTGCGGGGCCGTGGGTTTATATGAAGAGCCATAGACCAGGGGCTTTATATATAGAAAGGGCCAATTGGGATCGAGCCTTCGTGCTTTTCAATCTACCCATTTTGATTTTCTCCAATGCAATTAGCGCTTCGAGAATTTAACTCTTGGTCCTGGGCGCAAGTTATATGTAGAGAAACGGAGGGCAGGAGTCTATACAAATGGGGCTTAATCTCATCGAAACTTTGATGCGGGGCTTTTCAATCTACCCATTCATATTAAAAAACATTTCTCCGGCGGGTTTAGACCGAAACTTTAGAAAAGTGGGTTTATTTATTTTACAAAGGGAAATATGCATCGGAGATGGGTTTTAAAAAAAAATTAGCTCCAAATGCGGGCTATGTGGTTATATGAAATAATAATAAGATCGGGGGTTTATAAACAAAGGGCTTAATCGCATCAGAGGTTTTATCATGGCAAATAGACTTGCGCACTCTGATTTTTCCGATGCGCTAAGCGCCTAATGGGCTAAGCGCTTGGTTCCAGCACCAAGGCATATGGTGGGGAAGTGGTTTAGGACTTAGCCCAAGGAGGCTTAAGCCTGTAATCAAAACATTCATTTTTTATAAGATTTTTCAAAGTTTTTGATGGATTTGGGGATTTTGGTAAAGTATAAAAATGAGTTTTAGACTTTGTAAAAGGGATTTTCATGAAGGGAAGAAGGGAAAATATGAAAAATAGAGGAATTTTGTCAGGGACAAAGGGGATAAAATTAAGGTTATTTTTTGAGTGGAGGAGGGGGAAAATAAGATTTTGCAGCAGTTATTTCTTCATGGAAAAAACAACAGAATTTCTAAGTTCAAACAGGGAACAACAGTGACGATTAACCAAAGGATAGAATATCTTTAGAAGACTTTAAGCATCAACAATTTTGGCAACAAAATTGTTTCTTGAAGGCTGTCCAAAATGATTTAGCCACTACTTTTCATGAAAATTTTTTATAGGTGGCTAACAGTGGCTCCACTTGGGGATGGTGCCTTTTTTATGGCATCAAGAATTTCAGACTTGCATTCTCTTGGGGTTGATCAGTGCCTTATCCATTGGGATGCCTTTCTTCATTTTAATGGTCTTCTTGCTCTGAAAAATATTAGCAGCCATGAAAAATAAATGGATTTTCATCAACACAAGCTTTCTACCTACCCAATCCTACTGATCTAACATTTTTTCTTCTTTTTAGAGTGCACTTGGATTGGCAAAATTTCTTACAACATTTTATTCTTTTGAAAGCATAAAATCTAATCTATTTCTACCTCTTATTTCTCCATGAACTCAGATTAAACAGTTGAGTTCATATATTTCTCTACCTAATCTACTATCTGGTAGGATTAAACGGTCTAACATATTTTTTTATTCACTAACTTTTAAAACAGAAATTTAAAAGCATACAAGTTAGGATTGGATAGTCTAACTTGTTGCTGATCTACGGCATAAAAAAACAAGCTGCACATAGGTATTATTTTACAGAAAATTAAAACAAAATGGAAGGCTTAAGGTCTGAAAGTTCAAGCACTTCCTTCATCTTTTTTCAGCCTCTGTTTTTATTTCTATTTGAGTTGTTCTTTGCTTGTTCTTTGGTTCATATTTTGAGCATGTTTGAACCTTTAATTTCTAACCTAATCTACCTACTGATAAACCAAGATTAAGTTGTTTGGAAAATCGAATTCACTAACCTATCAACAGTCAATTTAAAACTAATTAGCCATGATTAGGCTGTATGGCTAACTAGAAGTGTGTTTCAGTAGTGGCATTTGAGCTTGCACACTTTCAGATTTTGCTTCTCTTTTTGGTATGTGGTTGTACCTTTATTGTTTTTACAATATGCCCTCTTTTCTCTCTTTTATTGTTTTTGTATTTTTATTTCTCTAACTTTGAATGCAACGTTCTGACTATGATATTTACAATGAAAAATCAAATGTTTTGAAACTCATGATTCCTGAATAAGTAATGCTTTAGCATTATGCCATTGACAGGACCTCCATACAGATCTTCTCCATTCAATTCTTTCAAGAAAAATGCATTGTGACCCCTCTCATCATGAACAATATAGGGGCCTTTCCACAAGTTCTCAAACTTGCCATGTTTTCCCTTCTCTTCTCTCCTTGAATCCCATTTAAGAACAAAATTTCCAACCTGGAAATTGTTTGCCTTAGTCCTCTTATCAAATAGTTTCTTTACACTTTCTTGGAATAACTGCGTCCTTTCATAGACTTCTTCTCTGGTCTGTTGTAAATGGATGGTTTGATTGATTCTCCTCTGCATATCATTTTCTTCTACCTGCACTTCTTGAAGGAGCTTTATGACTGGAACTCCTAATGAGGTGGGGAATACTGCATCCAAGCCATAGACCAGCTGATAGGGGGACATATTTATTGACTTCTTTGTAGTTAACCTATCAGCTCATAAGGCATGTACCAGCTTAATGTGCCATGATTTCTGATTCTGTTCCAACAGATTTTTGATGATATTGATGAGGCTCTTGTTGGAAGATTCAGCTAATCCATTTCCTTGGGGATAGTAGGCAGTAGAATGACCCAAGGTTATGTGGTATTTGTAACAAAAATCAACCATCTTCTTAGATTTAAAAGCAGCAGCATTATCTATTATGATTTTCCTGGGGCAACCAAATATGGATAGTATATTTGTTTCAAGGAACTTGATAATGACATAGTCATTAGCATTTCTAGAGGGTATAGCTTCTATCCACTTGGTAAAGAATTCAGTGGCCATGAGGATTCACTTATGTTGAGCTGAGGAAGATGGGTGAATTTCCCCAATGAAGTCTAAACCCCATTGTTGAAAAGGTGCCTCAACTCTGATAGGATGTAATGGTAAGGGAAGGAGTTTTCTTTTGCCATAAAAAATTTGACACTTATGGCAAGACATGACTAACTTCTGAGTGTCTGGGAAAAGGGTAGGCCAATAGTGACCAGATCTAAGGATTTTTTTTCCTGTGGCCTTCCAGTAGAGGTGTCCTCCACATTCTCCGTCATGCAACTCATGCATGATTTTCCCTGCATCATCTTCAAGTAAACATTTAAGCAAAATTCCAACAACATTTTTCCAGTATAATACCCCATCTAAGATGCAATAACTCAAAGCTTTTTATTTCATAAATTTAGCTTTAGTTTTAGATAAAGAAGGAGGGGCATTCAAATATAAGAGCACATAAATAATGTCATAATACCAAGGAGAATTCAAAAATGTCTCTTCAATGAAAGGGGAAGTAGATTCTTCTATTTCTTCCAACACATCTACCACATTCATGTCTAGTGCTTGGAAGTTAGACTCAACCATAAGTTTTGCTAATCCTTTCCCTTTAGCTAGTTTGGTGGGCCTGATTTCTAAGTCATATTCAAGAATAGTTGCAATCCATTTTCCCCTTTTACCATTAGGGTCCTGACTTAGAATGTCCTTGACAACAGTATGTGGAACAAAAGAAATTATGTGAGAGTGTAAAATGTAGACTCTAAATTCCTTTAAAGCTTTCACTAATGCTAAGGCTTGCTTATCCATGATGTTTTATTTGAGAGGAGTGTCTCTTAAGGCCCTACTTGTTGAGAATGCAACAAGATGACAGAGCTTAGTGGAAAGAAGTCGCCTTCACTAAGTGGGCCCGCAGGCTATTTTTGGCGCAAAGTCTATTTTTAGACATGTCGACCATGATTCTATGAGTTGCAGGATGCTATTTGTGGAGGGATGGTCAAGTTGGAAAAATAGATGGACTTCTATTTTTAGACATACTGGGTGGAATCTATTTTTAGATTTCCAGTCTAAAAATAGATATGTCGATTATTATTAGCTCTTAATAATATTTGGACTATAAACACTATCTTATCCTCTTGGAGCACTTTAGTTTGATGCCTAGATGTGGCACATGCAGCTGACAGAAGGAATTACGCTATTCCTAGGGTATAAGTGGAGCTATTGCATGATGACTTCAGTTAGAACTCATGTGAGTGAGTTTGGTGGAGTTGATTGAGGAGTTGATGGAGTTGTGTTCAGTTTGACTTAGTTGAACTAGTTGTATTTAGTCTAACTGATTAATACACTAGTGATGAGTGGTGTGAATTAATTATTAATTAATTCACTAATTATTAACTCATAAATCAACTAATGAACACATCAGTTAACTTCAGTGCATGGACAGTTTCAGTGGAGATCAGTGATGAATGTAGGTGAAAGAGCAGGTTGACTATCAGTTGTGACTATACTGGTGCATGAGATTTGCACACACATTGATGGAGAAGCCAATGAGGATTGCATAGTACATCTTAGTGGTATTCGAACTTGGATCTCATGATTATCCATATTGGATTGCGCAGTAGAGGCTAGCTAACAGGTGGAGGATATTGGAGCATGTGACTTGCTTGATCTGAGCTTGTGTAGTGTGTAGCATGTGAGATAGTGCTGAGAGCTTGTGAGGGGCTTTGTGCTATGTATTGTTACATGAACTCTATCATTATAATATAAATATATCTGGGGGTTTTCAGCTTTAATCTTTCCCATAAATACTGTGTTTTTATGTGTGATTGTTTATGGTTTTAATGTACGCATGCGATTGTTTATAATTCCGCAAATTGATGATAAACAGTAGAAGAGGTTATGTATTATGCATGAAGCTCAAATAGTGTGTGATAAGGATAATCTCGGTGAATAATTTAACAGTTATTCAAATTTATACACTACTAAAGAAGGATATTGGTTGTTCTTGCCCCAATTCATTCTTTTGAAGTAACACTACAGCTATAGTAAGCTCTGATGCAAAAGAAAAGATATAAAAGTCTTTGGTAAAATATGGACTAATCAGGACCGGTGTTTGAGTAAGAGCTTGTTTGACCAGTTCAAATGGTTGTTTAGCTGGTAAAGTCCATTTTACACCTACATATTTCTTGAGCATGTTTGTAATGTTTTTTAATAGCTCAGCAAGATTGGGGATAAACCTTCTCAAAAAATTAATCTTTCCAATGAAAGATTGTAATTATTGGAGGCTTCTTGGATGGTTGATTTGTAATATGCCATCTATCCTTGTGGGGTCTATCTTGATTCCCTCTTCTGAAATTATATGGCCAAGAAGTTTACCTTCTTGGAGACCAAAGAGTGTCTTCTTGGGATTGAATGACAAGCGAAATTTCCTACACTTCTCAAAAAAAATTTCTTAAGTGAATCAAATGTTCTTCATCAGTTTTTGAGAAAACGGTTATGTCATCAAGGTAAATGATTATGAAATAGCCAATATCTTCGGAGAAGGCTATTTCCATGGCCCTTTGGAAGGTGGCCCCTGCATTCATCAATCCTAAAGGCATTTTGACATACATAAAGGTGCCCCAAGGTGTTGTAAAAGCAGTTTTGATTTGATCACTTGGGAGCACTAACACCTGGTTGTAACCCGAGAACCCATCTAAGAGTGATATTATTTTTTACCCAACTACCCTTTGAATTATATGGTCCATCTTGGGTAAGGGGTAGTTGTCTTTTAAAGAGGCTCTATTTAAATTTCTGAAGTCAATACAGAGCCTGATTTCCCCTGTTTTCTTTCTAACAGAAACCAAGTTTGACACCCATTATGAATATCTAATGAGTACTATGATCCTAGCCTCATGCATCTTTTCAATTTCTGCTTTGACTAAATGTAGTAAAACAGGGTTTATTCTCCTTAGCTTTTGTTTGAAAGGCTTTTGATTTTCTTTAAGAGGGATTTTGTGCTGAATTATGCTGGTATCATACGATTTCAGGTCTTTGTATCCCCAAGCAAAAACATCTTTAAACTCTCTGAACAGTTCTATGTATTGCAATTTTATGTGAGCTGGGAGAGTGCTAGACAGTTTAATCATCTTGGGTTCTGCTAGGCTGCCTATGTTATTCTCTTCTACATTTGTTTCCACAGGCTCCATTCTCGGTTCTTTGGCTACATCGTTAAAATAAAAAAGGTGTTCTAAAGGTGTGAGACCTCTTAGAATTTTATCATTCTTACATTGTAAAACTTCCAAGTCTTCTTGGTCTACGTTTTCAATTAACTCTACTTCAAAAGGATTCTCATAATGATTTATATCAACAGAATATGTCATTTCAACTTCTGGGATTTGTTCAATATACAAACAGTTTTGTTTATGGCTGGTTTCTGATATTGGTATATCGAAATCGTTTTCTGATTTTAAGAAATCATCTATGTGTTTGTCAGAATCAAACATTTGCCAGTGATCTTCGTTATCAAGAACTACAGGCCCGTTTTTTACCTTAATGCTAAGTTGTTCATTTATATCAGGTATTTGGCAGTTGCTGGCATTGAAACCAAGTTCATTTGCTAGATGATTCAGTGCTCTAGGAATGAAAATAAGTTCATACTTTTCAAAGGTTTTCAATAAATCAAGGGTTGCGTTCTGATATTCTCTAAGCCTTGGATTTCTAGCTGAGTATTCTCCTTTGATTTGTCTTATGACAAGTTCAGAATCTCCTAATACTAATATCTTTTGGGCTTCTAATTGTTTAAGCAATTGTAAGCCTAGGAGAAGTGCTTCATACTTAGCAATATTGTTAGTGCATGGGAAATATAATTTATACGAAAAACTTTGATTCGTATTTTGAATCCAAACACCTGCCCCTACACTTGTTTTATTACAGGATCCATCAAAGTTTATTGTCCAAAGTACGTTTGCCTCATTTTCATTTTCTTGTTGTTGTTGATTGCCAATGTTTTGTATCTGATTTCAGGGAAGTTATGATTGTTCTGGTAAACTGGTTGGGTCTATGTTTTCCTTTTCTTGTTGAGTCAGTTCATCTTCGTTGCACAAGATAAAGGAATCCAAACTTGAATGAATAGAATAGATTGGAGAGTTATTTGGTTTGTCTATGTTGCTCACCATGTACTTCATGTGAGATTCCCTGTATAGTCTTCTGTTTTGGTTAAAAACAGGGATGGTGGCATAAGACATGTCCATTTAAAGGCTTCCCTGAAGTTTATGATCTTGATAAGAGCATGCCATACTTAGGGGGAATGTCAGCTACAACTACGTCCATCACTAGACTCTTAGCAAGGATTTGATCTAAGTTAACACATAAATCTTTGATTAAACCTAAACATTTGACTCTGCTTGAGTCAAAGGAATACAAATATTTGTATGGTTTAGTAATTTATAAGCCTAAGCTTTCCATTACTACCTTTGGCATTAGATTGTGTGAAGCTCCAGAATCTAACATGGCATTGTGTAAAATTTTCTCATGTATGTTCAAACTAACATAGAAGGGAGGAACAACCCCTTCTTGGTATATTCCTTCAACTTATGGACCAAACAACAACACAGGCTTGTCATATTTCAAGTTCAAGGTGTCAGTATCACTTCCTAGGTTCAAAGATTTTAAAACTTGGTTTTTATACACTTCTCGGGTTACCAGTTCAGCTAGGGGGATGGTAATTTTTATCTTGGCAATCTCTCCCTCAAGGCTGAAAGGAACAATGGTTTTGTTCATATTTACATTTTTCTTCTCAATTGAATTCTTTTCAGCAGTTTTAATTTGTTGAAATTTGTTTGGACTAGTAATTGGGATAGTTTTGATAGGACCACTAGCTGAGGTGCTAGGAGTACTCTGTTCAACATTTGCTTGGCTATTTTTCTCTTTGTTTAAATCTGGTTTTTTAGCCAAAGTGATGGGTTTGTCTGTTGTCTTCTTAGGTTGACTTTCTGAGTTTTTATTGACAACAGTACTAGTGTTCTTATATTTTGAATTGTCTACGTTCCCTTTGCTCCTAAGATCATATTGTTTGTGTACCTCCATGATTGCATTTTCAAACCCCAATCTATAATCATCAGAATATTCATAGGTGTTTGTATTTTGATCAGAGAGGAAACCATGTTCTTCCTCAGTGAGGAAAACATCATCCCCATTGTCTGATCCAATCAAGTTTACATGAGCTTCTCCTAACCTTTCCATCTCCCTATCTTCCTCCTATTGATCAACATAGTTTTGCTGGAAGGGAGGTCTAACCTATTGGTCACTTTCTTTTTGCTTATCTTGATTGTTTTCTCTTCTATAATTCTGATTTCTATTTATGTTTTGGTTATAATTCTGAGGTTCTCTTGGTGGCGCTCTATCATTCAGATTGATCTTTTCAAGCATCCTCTCCATCACCTTCACTAGGTTGTCAATTTTTGTGTCAGAAGTTGAGGTTGAGGGTAGTAGGTCATCTTTATAAGTTACCCTCTTCTCTAATCTCAACCTATTTCTCTTCTCGATTATGTTTGCTTCTATGCTCACAGCTCCTTTCTGCATGTCTTCTAAGGTTAAGTAATCTCTCTCCCTTAACTGATAAGCCATTTCAACATCAAAGCCTTTGGGATACCTTACTAAGGCCATGCATTGGGGAGGTTTCATGTGAGGTGGAAGAGCATTGTAAATGCTATTGAACCTAGTGGAGTAGTCATGAACACCCTCCCCTTGATTTCTCTTGAGGCTGCTATATTCTGCGAGTATTTGGAGAGGGTTCTTTTTAAGTTCCCATTTGTTGATGAATGTTTGATGCAAGGCAGGGAGATCATTTATGTTGTTAGGAGGTAGGTTTTTAAACCACTTCTTTACATCTCCTCCTAAACTTTGGGCGAAGATCCTCATCTTCACAGTTTCTTCTTCTATCTCCATTTAATAGAATGCATCCTCCATCCTATCTACATGATGTTGAGCTGTTGTAGACTCTTTTCCAGTGAAGTGAGGAATTTTGGATTGGTAATCATTTGGTAAGGGAAGTAGAAGTTGTGGTAACACTAATGGGGCATACCATGTTTCCATGGCTGGAAATAAGGGTGGATTTACAAGAGGTGGATTTACAGGAGTGAAAGCGGGCTGAACAGGAGTGTTTTTCACAATGGTAGTATGGATTGGAGTGGAAGAAACACTTGGGCCAACAAACTGATTTTGAGCAGACTTGTTATGGAACATGCTAAAGTGATGAAGAAGCTAGGAATCAGGAGGAGTGGAAGGTGAGGCTTCTCTACTAAAGCTTTGTTGCAAATTTGAAATGTCAAGATCAGCTTGGTTTAAATCACCTTGAGATCTAGTTCTAAAGATGTTTTTTGTGTGATGTAAATCAAAGTGTGAATCCTCTAAGACAACAAGGTTTTCAGGAACAAATTTCGTTCTTAAGAGGCTCCTATTAGCAACTGATTTTCCAGACTTAGAGGTCTGCCACATAATTATCTCTGGATCATCAATGATTAAAGGAGGATTTGGGTCTTGATGGGATCAAGTGTTGATCCTATGTGAAGCCAGAATGTTTTTCGAAAATGAGAGAGGTTAAAGTTTAAGGGATTGTTTTTGGGAGTTTTACCTCTCACGATTGTCTTATCTAGTATGGGACTAGGCTTATAAACCTTTTCAAGGCTGGTTAACACAATCCTAAAGAGATTTGGGGACCTAGATGAGTAATAGGCCTACTGGGGCTAATGGAGTCGCCAGGTGGAAACTATTTATCTTGTATGAAGGTAAAATATGGAATGGTTCCACCACCACGTTTATTATGAAGCCAAACTGAAATGTTTTTGGGTTTTTCTGAGCTTTTCGGTCTTATAGGTTACGAGAGTGTCCTAAATCCGAATCAACACTTAGCTAAGGTGTTTAAACATAAATAATTCACTCTTATGGCTTGGTAACTAGTTCCTTCAAGGTTTGATAAGGTCTTACGGGAATCCTAATGGTTACTTAGTTTGTCACAGATTCAATTAAGTCATATCATGATTACCCTTCTTGTTAGGCAGTGCTTGAAGAAGGCTACTTGTTACACCATTTTTTGGTCATCTAACCTATTATCATTATATGAAACCAAGTACACCATGTAAGACCAATTTTACCCTAAGTAAAGTTGCTTTCACTATGTGAAATAACTTAGTAAAACACCTTTATTAAGTTGTTTATGGTCTAAACAGGAAACCCCAAAAGGAAATAATAAACAAATCTATATTTGTTTATATTTCTCGGTCATATTTAACCCAAAACAAGGAAATCAATTAAATAAATCCTTATTTATTTGATTATTTCCTAGGAATAAGTTATTTAAATCCTTATTTAAATAATATTCCTAGTTAAATTTGACTAAATCATTTATAAATAATTAAATAAATCATTATTTATTTAATTATATTCCCACCATTTCCTTAAAATAATAAACAAATCATTTATTTATTTATTATTTATAAATAAAGGAATTGACCCAAGTCAAAAATCCTTTTCCCTCCAACAAATATAATAAAATATTCCTAAAGGGTGGTTCTAGAATTTGATTAATAATATTTTATTCATGCACCAAGTTCTAGACCGCCCTAATATTTTGTTATAAATAGAAGATTTTTCTCATCCATTAGTCACCTTTCATTGCATATTAGATCACTCTGGATCTATATTCTTGGTCTAACTTTGAGCCATTACCATTGTCACATTCTCCATCATTTGCTTTGAGAGCTCCCTTTGAGTTCTATGTTTGTCTGGGTTTTCTACACCAACAAGAGAGAGAAATTTTAGATCTAAAATGCTAAGGACTTTCAAGAACCCATCCCATTGAGGAGAATTGGAAACACCTTTCTTGTTTTCCTCTCAGGTGCCCCCTTTTTAATATAAAAATTCTTTCAAATATATTGTTCTTGTCTTATCTATTGGATGCATGGAGCAACATTTTATTTTCACTGCTTAATGTCTTTTATGCTTAGATCTGGATTTGTGCAGCTTTATTTGGATCACCTAACTGCAGATTTAAAGATATTGGCAGCCATAATTGATGTTAGGGCTATTTGTTATGCGTATCTAAAGTGGTCCTTTCCGACAAAAGATTCATACTAACACTACTTATGTTATACTGGATAGGGAGTGTTTTTTTTTAAATATTTTACTCAGTGTTCCACCGTGATCGCCATTATGTTGGTGTCCTGTGTTTTGGTAGTTTGGACAATCAAAAGACAAGGAAACATAAGAACCAATCTTTAGAGTTACAGGATCTAGTCCTCCTTCTCTCAGAGAGGGATCTATCAAATTTATTTGTTTTGGCAAAGGTTTATCTTGTGTGTTTTGAGTATTGGTTTTAGACTAGTTATTAAGTGCAAGTTTTTGTTTATTTGTTTGGTTGAATTGATACAACAGAACCTAAAAGGTCTAGGAAATATAGATAGAAAGGGAAAATGTCAGCTTCATTGGGAAATGGAGTCAAAAATAGGTCATGACAAACTTATCAATGGATATGGGATATCAAAGGGAAAATCTAACTTGGCTGCAGGATCCTTTGGTTTTGGAATGTGATGGACATCAATGATTTGGAAAGAGAAGTTTAATTCTCAACAAAGGGAAATTGAAAACACTACTTGAACAATAAAGAGCTATTTGATAGACAGGGCTAACCATGAACTCTACAAATCACACCTTAAGCAAATAATGACTTCAAAACAACCTTTAAAATGAAATCTAAGATTTGGGGAACACCCTATTTCCTCAAAGATTTTATTTCAAATGACTTAGAAAACATAAAAGATTCACTGATAATTACGGTCATAGAAGAGGGAACACCTAAATACATCTATGATCACAACTATAAAGACCTTTAAGCCAACTGTTCAAGCAAGGACAAGGGGCATGATCAGAACATACCTCCTTGGCTCACTATAAACAAAGAAACTTCAAAGGGAGACTTCAATAACATCCTTTAAGTGGCAGCAGACAAGCAAGGAGAACCATAAATCATGCTGAAACCAACTGTTCGAACTATTAGAGAAATAAACAAGCATGAAGACTAAAGAGAGATATTAAAGACTCTAAAATACTTCAGCAGAAGAAAACATAAAATGGTGAAGGATAAACAGGTCTAAGGTGCTTCCAAGAGTCATTTCTTAGCCTAAAAATTTCATCCTGCTGTAGTAAGAATTTATGGAACGAAATGAAAACAGGGGAAAACATTAAATAGTTCAGAATACTTCACCAACAACCAAGCTCATGGATCCAATGATAGAGCCTTCTTAAGAACAGGCATGCAACAACATCATCAGGGCTTTCAAGACTTCAATTTCTTCTTCGACTTCAACAGACTATGTATTACTTCAGAGAGTTTCAGAATTACAACTAGTGATCAAACAACCAACGTTTACAATGGATTCCTCAACAAGTTTTTATAGAGGAATGAGGAGGTCGAAAGAGAGAAAAGATCTTCTGAGTTCAATTAATATATTTAATGCTTCTCGGCCTTTGAGGGGCTCAAGGGAGAAGTTTACAGATATTTTCTTGTATTAATTGGTTTGCATTAAGTATCTAAGCTTGTTGGAAGCTTATGTTGGCTTTAAGGTTCTGTGTCATTGCTGTAATAACTCAGCTAATATTTTTTGTAATTAATCCTTTGGGCTGACTTAACTGTTCCGCTGTCTTGGGAAAAAATCTTCTATTCTGGTCATTACTCGGCCTCTGTTGAATGCTGTGAGGCCACAGGTGTCAACCTGGTAGCTGAGAGGAATAAATTTGCCTCTAATGTGGCAGTGGAGGCATCCTATGTTTCTATAAATATCCTTGATTTTCCTTTAACTACGTTTAATTCAATGGATTAGGTCTTTGATAATCAAATTTTAGTCGTAATCCATTAAACAGCATAATTAATGTTTAATCCTTCATTTCTGCTGTGTCTAGGTCTTCGACACTGATACTCTTTGATTCGATTTAATCTTACTATGTCTTGTTGATGTGTAGGTGTGTACAAGGTCCATATGGCATCAATGCCCATGAGTCATCGATGAAATTTGAAATTGAAACCTGTATATGGTTTTCCTTTTGATGAATGAAAGTCTGGAGGATCGTCATCCTCGGCTTTCATTTTCTTCTTTTTAAAACATTTGAAAAACCCTTTAAATCTTGCACAATACAAAAATAATTAAGAAATATTGCATATTTGGTAAAAACCGCTTTGGAGGTTTCGGGTAAGAGCATGGCCATTGGATGGAAGCATCCAACGGTGGAGATTGGCCGCAGAGGTGAAAGGAAAGTGGTGGGAGATTTTTAAGTCAGAACCGTTGATTTATGATTGACTGAGGAGATCGATGGTGGAGATTTGGTAGTGAATTAATAATGCGAAGGGGTCACATTATTGTAAAAATAGAAGAAAATGCGAAGGAATAAGGTTAAAAACCCTTTGGCAGAGGAAAATGCAAAGGAATTGAACTTGGGGTTTCGGATATAACCTGGGTCGTCAGATGAGATCAGCGCAAGCGATCAATGGTGGAGATCATTCATTGAAATCCTTTGGAGAGGGTGGAGGGCAATAGTGTAATGAGAAATTTAGATCTGAGTCGTTGATCTGCAAAGATCAATGGTGGGGAGATAACGCGATGGATCATAGTGTAAATGGGAAAGGCAGTTTTGGCTTAAAAAACTGGTGGTATCGCGCGGAAAAATGGGAGAAAAGCAGGTTTGCCTTTTTGAACGTGATATGCGTCTGAGGCCACCACGTGTATTTTTAATACCACCTTTATCATGTGATTTTCAGGAATTAACCTTCGCGCTTAAATTTACGCAAAAACGCGCGTCGATCGTTGGATCTGAGGACTCAGATCTGATGGTGGAGAATTGAGCATGATACTGGATAGATGCGCAACGGATAGGAGACAGGGTGGTTTTATTATGGACCGTCCGATCAGGGGATCGACGGTGGAGATTAGATCTGGAGGGAGGCAGGACCCACAGGGGTCGGGCCTATTGGGTTAGATATGAGCCGCTAGATGGAAAAAATCGACGGCTGAGATGTGATTTGGGGTATGAATGAAAATAATACAAGGGCGAAGAAGGGTTAATAAGGACCGTTGATCTGCAAAGATCAACGGATGTGATTGGTTGAGAAACATTATGAGCGGGGTGTATAAAATTTAACCAAAGTCGGGAGACACATTCTGGACCGCCCGATCTGGACACGTGGACGGTCCAGATGCAATCGGAGGCATGCGATCGGCGGGGGAAAAACTTGTATGGCGCTGATGCGATTGAGCGCTGGTCGTCGATCTATATATCAGATCGACGGTGGGGAGTGAATCGCAGGAACGACCAATCGGAAGGGAAGAGAAAATGCTCCCGATAAAATCTGCGATGTGATGTTGTGTTGATCGTTGATCGACTTTAGATCAACGATCGGGATTGTCTCAAATATTGAACAACAGAAACCATTCAAAACTTTATGAAAACCAAAAATTAATGAAACACTAAGGTTTTGGTTTTAGAGGCGGGTTATGTATAAAGAATTGGTGCCCATCTGCGGGGACGTGGGTTTATATGAAGAGCCATAGGCTAGGAGCTTTATATATAGAAAGGGCCAATCGAGATCGGGCCTTCGTGCTTTTCAATCTACCCATTTTTATTTTCTCTGATGCGATTAATGCTTCGGGACTTTAACTCTTGGTCTCGGGCGCAAGTTTATATGTAGAGAAATGGAGGGCGGGAGTCTATACAAATGGGGCTTAATCGCATTGGAACTTTGATGCGAGGCTTTTCAATCTACCCATTCATATTAAAAAACATTGCTCCGGCGGGTTTAGACCGAAACTTTAGAAAAGTGGGTTTATTGATTTCACAAAGGGAAATATGCATCGGAGATGGGTTTTAAACAACGTTTAGCTTCGAATGCAGGCTATGTGGTTATATGAAATAATAATAATATTGGGGGTTTATAAACAAAGGGCTTAATCACATTGGAGGTTTTATCATGGCAAATAGACTTGCGCACTCCGATTTTTCCGATGCGATAAGCGCCTAATGGGCTAAGCGCTTGGTTCTAGCACCAAGGCATATGGTGGGGAAGTGGTTTAGGACTTAGCCCAAGGGGGCTTAAGCCTGTAATCAAAACATTCATTTTTTATGAGATTTTTCAAAGTTTTTGATGGATTTGGGGGTTTCGGTAAAGTCTAAAAATGAGTTTTAGACTTTGTAGAAGGGATTTTCAAGAAGGGAAGAAGGGAAAATATGAAAAATTGAGGAATTTCATGGGGGACAAAGGGGATAAAATGAAGGTTAGTTTTTGAGTGGAGGAGGGGGAAAATAAGATTTTTCAGCAGTTATTTCTTCATGGAAAAAACAACAGAATTTATAAGTTCAAAAAGGGAACAGCAGTGGCGATTAACCAAAGGATAGAATATCTTCAGAAGACTTTAAGAATCAAAAATTTTGGCAACAAAACTGTTTCTTGAAGGCTATCCAAAATGATTTAGCCACTACTTGTCATGACAAAATTTTATAAGTGGCTAACACGGCGGAGAACAGAATCAGATCCGATGCGATAGAGAGTATCTCCGACTATGCGATAAGGTTGCGAATGATGGCGGATGTGTCGACGTGCATCCTTACGTCAACTCATATCAAAAGGTAGAAGTCAGAATATATACGATGATATCACCGTACGGAGGATCAAGTGTTCTAATGAGAAAAAGGGTATCGTCTAGAATGCATTCCTCGGAACCAGATGGAGCAGAATCAAAAGGGAGAGAGCAAATCAAATCAGGAAAAACCAATGATTTCTTCAATTTGGTAGTAGTAGACTCCAAATCAAAATCTTGGAGGATAAAAATCCACTTTAAGTATTTACCCCCCATCAATTGATGAGTCAATATGTAGGTCATGGGGTTGCAATCAGAAATCACGGTTACTGTGCACAATAGAATATAATGGTGAAAAATTTGAATGGATTGAATAGCAGCCAATGCCAATTTCTCGACATGTGCGTAACGCGTTTTGGTATCGAGAACATTGCGGCTCAAGAAATAATTGACGTTCTCATCACCATCATCATCGTCTTGCACCAGAACCATGGCAATAGTGTTTAATGTGGCAACCAAATAGAAGGAGTAGTCACGATGATAATTGGAAGGATGCAACATAGGATCATTGATAAGCAATTTTTTCAGTGCATCGAAGGATTTTTGTGTGATCTCATCCCAGAGGAACGGGACACCTTGCTTAAGTAATTGCATGAATCCTTTGGCCACTTGGGCATAGTTCGGTATAAAACGACATAGGAAATTAGTTTTCCTTGTAGACTATGCAACTAATGTAAAGAGGAAGGGGAGGGGAGATTGAGAATAGCATCGACCTTGAGGGGATTGAGATGAATTCCATCTTTAGATACGATAAACCCTAAGAGTCTACCAGAATCAATGCAGAAGACAAACTTATGCAGATTGAGCCAAATATTATAGCGTCTACAACGAAGAAAGATTTTACATAGATGATCTAGGTGGTCTTTACGCTTAGCAGAATGAGCCGAAAGGTCATCCAGGTAAGGCTGAAAAATGCGCTTGATATCATGGAAAGGGTACGGCATTTCTCATTGAAATGTAGCCATAGCATTCTCAAGACCAAAAGGGAGTTTCTTGTAGGTGAAGGTACCCCAAGGACAGATAGAGGCAGTCTTTTTTTTATTGACCGGAAGAATATTGATCTAGTTGTACCCAGAAAACCCTTCCATAAGGGAAATATCTCACCCCCAGCACATTCGTCAATGATCTGGTCAATAAAAGGAGTGGGATAATTATCCTTAGGGAAAGCACGATTGATATCATGGTAATATACACAAACACAAATAGTACCCTGATTTTTGTCCACAGGAACGATATTAGAAACCCATTCCACCAAGGGAATCAGGTAAATGAAGCCATCTTTAAGAAGTTTTTCAAATTCACTCTTGATGATGGCTGCCTTTCTAGGTTGCATGGGACGAAGACGTTGGTGAATAGGCTTCACACCAGGATAAGTAAGAATCTCATGCACCACTATACTAAGATTTATGTCGGGCATTTATTCGTAAGACCAAGCGAAAACGTCATGAAACTCGCGGAAGAGACTAGTATAGACCTCGATCTCATTAGGAGAAAAAGTCACCCCAATGTGGATGTTCTCGAGAAACCCTAGTTTAATGGAAATTTCGATATGAATTGTTTGCGTAATGTTTCCCAAGTTACCTTCCACAAAGACTTCATGTGTCAGGATGGGCATTTGAAGCGGATGGGAAGGAGCTTAGGAAGCGAACTTCTCAAAACAAGTAGACATGGCTCCAAGCCCGGGCATGAAAGAGGAACGATGATGACTATTTTCCCAAGGAGGATCCTCGAGAGACATATTTTCTACGATGGCCTCATAAGTGGGAAATATCTCGTTTAAAGGATCGGGCGAATCCGAACCGCCGAGCCAAGGGGATTGAGAATACGTGTCAAGAGACACACTCAAAGGAGTATGATCAGAGGGAGGAGGATTTGAAGCTTAAATAAGTTCACAATAATCAATTTCTATTGGGCTTAACGACATCGAGTCACCAAACGAATCAATCTGCTCAGGCGAAGGGATGATCCACGGATCAAAATATCTGGAGATCATGTTAACCTGAGTAGTGTTGGGTGGAGGAAGAGAAAAAAGACCCATGAGGGCAAGATCTTTGAAAATACCCGGTCGTATGCTCTCATAAGGCATAGGAATATGATCTACATATGGGACATTGCTTTCAAAATATGAGGAATTGAAAAAGGTCAATTGATCGACAGTGATGATCTTTCCTTCCTGCGGGAATCAAAGAACACGAAAGAGAGTGGACGGGACGCACAGCATGGTGTGAGTCCAACTGCGACAGAGGAGAATATTGTAATTGAGTTTGGCATCAACGACTTCAACCTCAACGTTAACCATTTTCCCTTCTAACGTAATGGGTAAACTAGCGAGAACACCAAGAGGGCGAGATTCTCTTACATCAAAAGCTTCTAAAGCATTTGGAGATTGAGTGAGGGTTGGAGAACTAATGGCTTTCAACCAAGCAAAAGACATGACGCACGTAGATGCACCCTCGTCCATGACTTCTCGGTGGATATTCTTTCCATTAATCCCAACTTGAATGATCAGTGCAAGCTGGTGAGGGAGACATGGGACGAAATTTTCCAAATCGAAAGTGATAAGGCTAGAATCGGCAGGGTCAATCCCTCCTATGGTAGATAACAAAGCCTTATGTTGTGATGGAAAGCTCTGAAGTACTTCCAGTGCAGACATAGAAAATGGTGCCTGGGCCAAATCCTCAACAATACTGTAATGTTGAGTGGCACTGGAATTTGGGTTGTAGGAATACTTTCGAAGGACACCTTTAGAAGGTGGTCGTACAACGGGCTCAATATTGGGCCTTTCGATATGAAGAGGGTCAAAAGCAGGCAGGGGAGGAGGACCATCAGTGATTTCCTTCCCTACTTCCTGACGCGATTTGGTATAATCTTTAGATCGGGTAGCAATAGAGACGGATGCAGGACCGTTCATCATGAAAACCTGTGAGCCAAATTGGGCGGAGGACTGAGGTTGCTCCACCCACTGATTTTGTTGTGATGGGAAAGGTTCTTTAAGAAAAATCGGAGTGCCTTGGGTGCCCTTGAGTTTTCGACTTAGTTCGGCTCATCATGGATAGTCCTTGGCATAGTGCTCATCGTCACAAATCAGAAAAGGGTACTTCGCTTTGCATTTGGAACCATCGTCAGCATTTTGTTTCGAAGAATCCTATTTCAGGGTATCGGATTTGGCCTTACCTTTACCCTTCTTCTTACCCTTGGAAGTTTTATCCACAGGATTGGACTGGACGGCATTCACTTATGCAATTTTACTATAATTCAGAGGCGGCTGAGAAGCGGTATCAATGGAAGGAGTAGATTTTTTCTTTGCAAGATTAGGAGAAGACTTTCGAGAATTCTGGAATACCGAACCAATGATATCGTCAACAGATGGTGTCATCGGTGATTTGGTAGCTCCATGTGGTGGAGCATCAAGCAAGATTTCATACAATGTGCCAGACTGAGAGTACACAAGATCAAGGTACTGGGCACACGTGATGGATTTTTCCTCAGAAACACATGCCCCCATCGCAATGTCCTTAACAATCAGACCGATAAAAGAGGTAGTGAACCAATCAGTTAGAAGTTGATCAGGAATCGCAAACTTGATCAAATGACGACGTCGCCTCAATTCATGAATATGATTGGAGATATGAGTAGCTCGATCATGTTTCAAGGATGTGAGGAGGTGCATCCCAGTTTCATAGCGAACTGGTAACTGGAAGTGGGTGAGAAATACTATAGCAAGAGAGTTGAAATCTTGAAAAATGTCTTGAGAGAGTTCAATGTACCACTTTGCAGCAGCACCAGTGAGAGTCCTTTGGAAAAGATGTAACCAAATTGAATCATAAACCCAAGAGTTAGAGGAGCACCAAAGGTGATAAGTCATAACATGCGCTTGAGGGTCTTCTCCAAACTTGCCGTCAAATTTGGGACAATCGCCAGGGATTTTAGTTGGAACTAGAGGCCAATATGGATTATGAAGGATCGGATCATTCGTCAACTTCGACACATTGAGCAGTTCCAGCATAGCGAGAAAAGGTAATTGTGGATTTAAAGGCATTGCAGGCCTTTGATAAAGACCAGTATTGGGATTCCAACTAGGTTGGGAGGAATTCTGCCCACATATGTTATGTCCCAGCGGATTTTTTCCATAGGGGTTATAAGCCTGATAATTCTTCCCATACACCAGTTGAGGACCAGGATATTGATTCTGAGCATACCACTGAGGTCCTGTCTGAGCAACATATGGATTTTGCTTCAGAATGTAAGTAGTGACTCAAGGCACATTATATACCACCTGATATTGACCTTAAGGAATATAAGTAGTGCCTTGGAGAACACTGTACACTACCTGAGATTGAACTTGAGGAATGTAATCAGTTCCCTGAGGCTGCGCGGGTTTCCCCTCGGGTGCAGGTTGACCCGGATGCTACGGTTGAACAGGTTGTCCCTACGGTGCAGGTTGGCCTGGATGCTGAGAGCCACTAGGTTGTCCTTGTGGAAGAGGTTGGCCCGATGGTTGGAATGAGCCAGTTTTCACCTGAAGACCAGGTTGAACCGGCTGAGCAGCGAAGGGTTGACCTTGTTGTACAAAAGTTGGGCCTTGCTGAACGTAAGGCTGGTGTTTTTGCACAAAAGGTTGTCCCTGTTATGCATATATTTTTCCCTGAGGAATATAAGATACTCCATGTTGAACATAATGTTGACCAGCAGGACCGTAGGGTTGTCCTTGTTGGACCAAAGGTTGCCCCTGAAAGGGTTGTCCTTGAGGACCATAGGGTTGTCCATGTGGACCATATGGTTGTCATTGTTGGACCAAAGGTTGTCCCTGTAAGGGTTGTCCTTGTGGACCATAGGGTTGTCCCGGTAGTTATGTGAACTGATTAGGGTCAATCGGAGGCAAATAGATAGGATTTTCATACTCATCATAATGATGTGGAGGATTAACAGGAGCTTGCGACCGCTGAGAACCCTGAGGGGTGTAATTTTGCTGTTGAATGGACAGCATATACTGATCATACGTCAAACCTTCAGGAATTGGATTATAAGAGATGGGTGCACTACTAGTAGGTTGGATTCCCAAAACGTGAGGCTGTGATCCACTCATGGCGCCCTAATGGTTATCGTGGAAGCAATAAAAATTGACCTACGAACAGCAAAAGATGATGACAATGACTGAGTTTTACTAATAGTCGGTGCGGAAAAATCCACATAGAAGTAGGCTGGACTGGGACAGAGGTAACAATCATCGACGTCAGGGGAGTTAAGGGTGATGCCCCCGATACGGTGAAAAATGAGCTTCCTGTGGGAGTCGATGTACCTGACTGTATTGGGCTCTGATATAATGACGCAACACCATAAATGATCTGACCTAACATATAATAACCGACTGGGAGAGATATTAGCTGTGAGGAAGGTTGACCTGAGACATAAGGAAAATTCTCTAGAGGGAGTTGATAGTCTCCTGTAGAAACACAAATCTCTTCACTACTGATGGGACTTGAAGAATCCATGTCAGATAAAGCCATGGTATCGTTGAAAAGGCAACGAGCAGTGGTAAGTAAAGATGGTTCTGAAGTAAAAGGAGGAAAATCTTCCTCGTTTCCAAAACCAGCCCAAGTGTCTGGAGGTTGCCAATTGATATCAAATGGCTCCTCTAGAGGATATCGAGTAACAAGGGGTAAGATACTCGAAATAAGAGCACGCTATTAATCAAGAGACCTAGTAGGCCAAGGTTCCCCCGAAGAAACTTCATGAGAAGGATCTCCACTAGGATTTGATGAAGGGGACGATGAAACTGGTGGTTCTGCCACTGTGACTTTGTCTCAAAACAGGAGAGAAATGAGATGACCAATTCAAGGCTTCAAGACCAAACACTAAGAAATTACTTAAAAACAAGCCAAGAATATATTTTTAATGGGCATGTGATCATAGGAAATTGATTTATGAAACTGAAACAAAACTCTACCTTTTCATATTTTAAGAGTCAAGAAATTGGAAAAAGGTGACTCTAGTCACTTTCAGGTTGAACGATCGTGAAAGGACAAGTGCTCGATGATCTTTTCAATTTTAGAGAGTCACAAAAAGACCAAAATGACTAATCAGAAAATCTAAGCAAGAGAGTGTACCAAGCTTCCGTGAACTACAATATACACCTTGGTGATCAAATGAAAGAGAAATGACCAAGGACTTAATGTACATGCAGGCAGTCTCCCCGAATACTGTGTTCAGTGTATCACGGTCACAGGGCAGAAGACTCAGCTTCCTATGGATAAAGGGTTGCAACCTATGAGGGTCTCCATTTATATACTTGATGGTATGGGGAGCACAAGTCTATGCTAGCATTGTCTAATGCCAAATGGCGAACAACAGCTACTAGGTTTAACGACGTCGGAACATGTCACTAGCCTAGACCTCTAAATGTGTGTGCTAGGTTTCAATTAACGTTGATCTTGAATTAATGTTACATTTCAAGGCCTCATTGATTGTGATCTTGAATTCTTAATGCACAACTGTATGTAAAAGAAAATCATTCCAATTCTATGAATTCTAGCTAAGAGAGGGATAGTAGATCATAACGAAGCAACAATCAATCAAATACAAGAAGAAATTTTCCTAATGCATCTGAGACAACCAAAGTAGAAAACAAAAAGCTCTTTCCTTTTTCACTAAAAGCTACTAATGCAAAAGAACGTTTTTCATTTTCAAACTAAGAGAAAGAATTCAATTTTTGTCATTTTAGATGAATGAGAAACGAAAATTCACTACTACACTAAAAGACAAAATAGAGACTAGTTTTGAGCAATTAGAATGAAACAATCTAAAACAAAGAGATAAATCCAACACGAACATCAAAAAAACTCAAAATAGAGATGCACTCCTTCAAGAAAAACAAAGGGATTTCAAACCAATTCAGTGAGAAATGGAATCTATGCTCGGGGTGATGAATGGAGAGCTAAACGAAAAAGAAGATGATCATCCAACAACCCAATGAAACGTAGAGCCAAAAGGAAAAATAAGACAATAATTCAACCATATGAAAAGATAAATATGAAACTGACTCAAACTCAACTCAGAAGGTTCAGCAAGGAGGTAGCTGGACAAGCAGCAGAAGGCACCTAGAAACCCTAGGATGACAAACTCCACTGATCATATAAGAGGAAAATAGCTGAGAAGAATGAGACAAGAGAGTCAAAGAAATTCCAGCGGACCAATCGAAAGATGAAAATCCAACCCAGAGGCAAGATAAACTGACAAAACTCAGAAAAAAAGGCTAAAATTTTAACCCACATGATTAGGTGCGTCTTTCAGGCTGTAATCTGCGCCAAACAGAGGATGGCACACTTGTGAAAAAGGCAACAAGCACCAATCATCGCGACTATTCAAGCAACAGCAGCGTCGAGCTATAAAACCATGGAAAAAGGAAAAATCCACTGAGCAGAGGTCAGACTTGACACTCTGAGACTAAATGTGATTGTTGAAAATAGTCAAACAAGCAGAACAAATCAAAAAAACAATGAAACAACCAAAGTCGAACAGACAAGAAAAACACTAGACGAACAATGAGAGACAACAAACACACTGATCCCCAATATGGTTGCCAACTTGTTGTGCAGGTAAATCCCCTCTGCAGACAGAGGCAATCCCTCTAGCCCTGGAGTGGGTCTAGCAACAAGGGAACAAGCTGGACTTTCGAACTCCTAGCTTATAAATGAAAACGAGTTGGAATAGATGGCCTACCTTGGTCCAACGCTTTTTTTTAGTTTGCAGCAGCAATCTGTTGATCTTTGTCTTCACACATCAAGGTCCTTCAATGATAATGTTCATGTACCTGCACAAGGATCAAGTGAACGGTGACAGCATATGACAACATACTTTCATTTACAACTATTTGATTGGTCAAGGAGAATCAAACATTTTTCATATAATCAAACACAAAATTGGAACCAAAAAACCAATCATGTATTAATGATAGAGAAAATAAGTTTAAAACCTTAATGCCTTGACATTGCAACCTCCTTCGATGGGTTCAGTCAAGCATTTCTCAAGCATTCGTCGGGGATCAAAATTGGTGAGGTAATGGGCCTAAACTCTCTCTCGACAATGGATCCCTCTCTGCCTTATTCTTCACACAAGCTATATTAAGGATTGCTCAGCAAGTTGAAACCATGTGAGAAGGATGTATTTATAGGAGAGGAGGAGATGGTTTGGGATACCTCATAAGGTGGAAGAGATGTCCTATCCCTTTGCGAGTTGCACAAATGTAGGAAACAAGAAGCCAAAGGGAGGATTTTGACGTTATTCAGTCAAACAAACCATGATGACTCTGCTCAAAAAGTAGTTAGGAATGGAAACTTCACTTCTATTTCAAAAAACATTCCAAAAACAACTCGACGCAGGTAAGACAATGAGACAGAGCGCCAATGGGTGCGAAGTCCAGTGTTAATTTCCCTATCGACGCGAGGCCATAACTTCCTACCAACGTCGACCCAGAAACACATGTTTTTGAGAGTTTGCTTGAGGAGTGATCAACAGAGGAAATGTTCTTGACATGCCAAGGGATGCAATGACACTTTTATTAAGGTATGAAAATACACAGAAGTCACTGAAATGGTCCTCCAACATGCGGGATGGGGATTTCAGGGATGGTGAAAAAATACTATGTAACACTTAGGCTTGGAACATAAAAAACATTTGCTAGTCTGAAAGGGGAGCCAGACTCCCTCTGAAAGGTAATTGTACCTATTTTGGTCTCATTATACCTCCCGTCGTCTCCAAACTCTATGTTCTGTTAGAGATACTTCTCTAATTCACTGAAGAGATCTCTATTCCCTATCATATGGAATGAGGCATCATTGTCTAGATACCACATACATACCATTACAGTGTTGGCCATGCATGAAATAAGAGTAAAATCAAGCTTGAACTATGAAGCCAATGCTTCAGCCGCTGCAACTGCAGGCTCCTTCTTTCTCTCCTTCTTATGTGGAAAATTCGAAGCATAGTGCCCATGCTCGTGAAAGTGAAAACATCTGATCTTGCACAAGTATATCTTTCCCTGTTTTCCTTGGGACTTCCTTCCCTTAGATTTCTTTCCTTTTCTGACTAATGCACAATCTTCTTATTTTTTGATGTTGGAGGTCCCGTCTCTGGTGCTCCGCCTTATCTCTTCTATTACCAAGTCGGACCACAAACGCTCCCAGTCTGGTAACTTATCCCTCCCATTCACAGAGTCCTGGGAACTATGAAAACCCTTGGGAAGGCCTAGAAGTTCTAGGCTCACCAATTCATCATTGACTACGGTCACACCAACACTTCCAAGCTCATCTCGACATTGAGTGAACTTTTCCAAGTATGTTTGTACCATCTAGCCCTCCTCCTTCTTGATCTTTCTGAGCTTGTCCTTTAACGCCAACTTCCTTTTTTCGCTTCTATTCTGAAACAGATCTATCAAGGCCTTCCATATAGCATATGGATTCACCTTCCCATGGAGACTCGAGACAATATGATCTCAAACTCCCTCTAACAATATCCTTCTCGCCTTTGATACCTTCTTCTGCCATGCATCAAGAAGTTGGGAATCTGCTACTACGGGCTTAGGAATATCAGTATATATGAATTCCTTCAACCCGTTTTCCTCCAACACTAACACCGTCCCGTCCTTCCATGCAATATAATTTTAATTTCCCTCGAGTGCACATTCTAGTCTCAAGCCATTGAAAGACATCTTGATCTGTTGTTAGCTCGAAAGAATGTATCTACAAATTTGAATATTGTTCAAGACAAACTTAATTTCTTCTCCACTATTGTGATTCTTGGTGCTCTGATACCATGTATAACTTATAAATAAACTCTATACTAATGGATTCAATCCAATCATGTAATTTACTAAAACAATATATTGAATCCTTCTACTATATTTGCGAAATATAAAACATGATCGCTCAATCACATGCAAGTAAGAGAAAGAATTAATCAATCACACAACACAAGATATTCTTGGGGAAAGAACCTGCTCAAAACCCCTCTATAATATATTTTAGATAGTAAAAATCATGAAACAATACAATTTTTTCTCACACCGATAAAATCCTACACTCTACCGATCGTCTCACCCTGATCTTGCTCAAAATTGTCTAGCAATTCTTAGGAAAATTTGACAAACACTTAGCCAATTCCCAGCCCCTTCTAAGCCCAACCTTACTCATGCAATACCTAGGCAATTAATCCCTATTAAAAATGATAATCAACCTTCCTTGACTGGGCAATCCATCATGAGCCTTCCAGTGACTTTATAATTGTGCCCGGGAAATTCGCTAATAATACAACTGATAGTTAACTTCCCTTTAACATCTGTCTCAACTGGGTCGTTATCATAATTGACATGCATGCAGCTAATAATAGAAAATAATCAGTTATATGATTGATCGCTAATTGTTAATTAAATATAATTTAATTCACTGGACCTCTCAGTAGCTCATCACTCAGTTAGAAATAGTTAAACTGATTTTAACTCAATTAATTTGAGTTAACTGATTAAACTCACACCACACTAGTACATTAACTGCAACTTGACCCTAAAAATAATAGAATCACTCTACATGCCTCACCTTTGACCCTCAACTCGAATTTCATGAGCTAAATCAATCTTTCTGACTTAGTTAACAAATACAAGTTGTTATGAGATGAAATTACGATTTATTTTCCAATTTATTTAAGGGATAAATAAATTAGACGCCCACATTTAGTGCTAGTGTGTAACTGAATTCCTCACTCATGTGTGATTGGAATCCCACACCAGTTATGTGGTCAGTTTTTTTCCTTTCTGGATGCCAATTTCATTGTTTCTTGTTGTGAATTTCAACAAAGCTCACAATTGTAACCCACTTGTTGAAATTTCTCACAAAACCATAGGAAGCGTACTTTTTCAAAAGACCTTTTGATGAATTCTGAAGCATTTATCTCCTGCATGTTAGTTGGTTCATATATTCAGACTTGTCCTCCCTTTTTGTATTTCTTCTTTTCACTGGCTATGATGTTTTTTTTTCCTGATTTAAAACCCTAGTTTGATAGGGGTAAGGATAGGGTTTAGGGATGTAAAACAAGGAAAACAGAGAAATTAGTTTAGGGAGGGAAATGGAGGGAATAAGAGTTAGGGGAAAATCTGAAAAAAAATTAGGGGAGATAGGGATAGGTGTTAGGGACATAGTGGAAGTGGAATTTCATTGAATGGATGAGGGAAGAAGGGAAAAAAGTGAAAAACATAGTCAAAACCCAGAAACACAGCAGAAGCGCGACGTGGGCTTGGGTTTTTGGGGAAAAATTGTGGGATAAAGGAAATTAGTGTGAGAAATGGTTGTTGAAGGTTTTATAAGTGTATACAAGGGTATCTGGGTAGAAAACTAGGGAATTTATCTCTGAGATGAAGAAAACCATGAAAACTAAAAGCGCAGTGAAACCCTAGGAGATGGATTCTATTCACTTTTTGTGAGAAATCACTGCACCAAAGAGTTGATGAAAAGCTTACTTACTTGCTAAAGAGTCACCGAATCTTGTATAATGAGAAATGAAACCTTTTTTTGCTTTCTTTAACCTCCAAACCCAAAAACACAGTGTGTTTTCCAGAAGCGCAACGTGCTAATGCAGAAGTGCAGCGTGCTTGATGGCAAGGGTTTGGTGATGAAAAAATTAAGGTTTTGATGGCTGAGATGAAGAAAAATGGTGGAGAAGTGTTATTGGAGGATGGAATGAAGCTTTTGAATGATTAGATGGTCCTTTTATTGCTTGAAAGTTTGTTTTTTTCTTTGGTGATGGTGTGACATCACATGCCCTTTTGAGAAGTGACTTGATGAGGTGATCATACTGCAGCTTTATTATTTTGTTTCGAAAGTTTACATCTCCATGTGGGTTGAATGTGCCTTTGATACCTTTTTGACAAACTTATCCCTATTTACTAACTCCCATGATGGTGAAAATGGTGATGACATGACTCCCATGTAGATTTTGATGACATGAGAAAATGATGACACCTAATGCATATCTTAACCATGATTTGGAACTTCGAACCCTTTAAGTATGCATGTGAATGACTTAATGACCAAAATTATGACCAAGACACTCATTTTATGACCTTAAAAATGGATGGAGTATTAATGATACCTTGTACATGACTCAAGACGCATTTTCCAATAAAAAGACATGTCAAATTTATTTGAAAATTTAAAAATTTGACCAAAGACATCCAAAAAGACTGAAAGAGAAAATTTGATCTCTGGTGACTCATAGACACTAACATCCTACATTCATCCCCTTCTCTAATGCTAATTTTATGGTATCCACATTTTAGATACATATTAGATAAATACTTGGCACCACTTAAATAATCAAATCGTGGAAGCATAAATATGTACCTAATTGTAATTTTATTTATGGATTTGGAATCAATATACATTCTCCATCCACCATTCTTCTTTCAGTTGAGCACTTTAAAATAGCACATGGACTTAAAATCTCCTTGATGAGACCCTTATCCACTAGACCTTGCAATGTCTCTTCACTTCTTCATTCTCTTGTGGAGTCATTTTGTATGTTGCTTTATTTGGAAGACTTGATCCTAGGATTAATTCCACATGATTATTAATAATTATAATAGGAGGTAAACTACTTGGAAATTCATCAACAGTGATATGAGAAAATTCATCCAACGTAACTTTAACTTCTTTAGAAAAATCATCTAAGCTTGTGCTAGTAAGAATTATCTTGGGCTTTCAAACCAAAGAAAAATGTATTTCTTCTTTCTTAACTTCTTACAACAACCCTATTCCACTCATTAGCAACATGCTAGGAAAAACTTCTTCCTTTTCTCGTTCATCTTGCAAAGGTAACAATGTGTGTCACTAACCATTTTTCTCAAGATTGTAGGTGTTTCTTATACCATCATGAATATATTTTCTATCGTATTTCCATGGTATTCCCGACAAAATATGACAAACATCCATGGGCATTATGTCACATTGTACCTCATCCTTATAGTTGTCAATATGAAATTCCACATTGCATTGTTCATTCACCAAAATTTGATATCCTTTTTGTATCCATAACACTTTATAAGGAGTAGGGTGTGTTGTTATTTTCAAATCTCTTTTTTCTACTATCTTAGTAGAAACCAAATTATTTGTACTACAACTATCAACCACAATTTTACAACACTTATCCTTTGACTTATGTATAGTTTTGAACAATGTTTTCCTTTGGGTTGGCTCCTTAACTTCCTTCTCTTATTCGATTAAAACTATTGTAATCATTAATGAATCTTAATTTAGGGGTTTCTTCTATTGCATATGAATTCACACTTTCTTCTTTTTTCTTTGTCACATTTTCACTTCTCTGGATTATTGGTTTATTTTTTGCAAATTCACATGCCATATGTCCCAACTTTCCACATCAGTAACATTTAGGTTGGTAATATCTACCTCTTCCTCTTCCTCTTGAGAGAAAAAATTATTCCTCTAGAATCACCTCCTCTTCATGATTAACTACTTGAAATTCCACTTTCTTCTCTTAAAGACTAGAATCTTCCTATGCCACTTTGTTATCCTTATCCTCTTGCAAGACTTCTTCCTCTACTCTTATGACTATGTTTTCTAATGATATTCTCTTATACTTTTAAAGTAGCTTGATATGCACTTTTAACGATATTCAAAGACAAGATGTTGATATGATCCTGAATCTTAGACCTCAAACCATTAATCTATTGAGAAACCTTTTCATCATCCTCTTCAATATGACCAGGTCTTATGTTTAATTTATAAAATTCTTCAGTGCATTCCTCTACTAACATAGATTTTTGTCTGAGATTCTGCAATTGCTTGAAAATATTTAATTGATAATCTTTAGGCATGAACTTACCTTTGAAATTAGCCCCCATTATATCCTAACTCTTGATCTTGGACTTTCATTTAATTTTCTTATTTTCTTGCACTTCATCCCACCATAGGGTTGCATGACCTTTCAATATTGTCATGGCATATGTCACCGTTTTCTCTTCATCAACATCTTCATAATAAAAATATTTCTCCATGGAATTGATATAATTCATCACTTAATCAACATTTAAATTACCTTCATATACATGCACCTCCATCTTTGGTATGGCAATCATCTTGGCTATCATTTTTAGCATTCTTGTTAATTTATGCCTATGTTCTATGCCATTTCAGATTAGGGCACAATACTGAAGAATATAGAACATGTTAATAGATCGATAGAAGACAAACCAAAATAGAGATAGAAAATGGTGGTGTTACGACGATCAGCAGGATGCTTCTACCAGCAAAGTCTTCAATAGGTCATTCAGCCATGTGTGTCACACATAACCCCAGAACAACCCAAACAAAGAATATGCAGCTCCAACGCCATCAAGAGAGAGAGAATTCTTCCACACCAATGTGTGACAAATGAACTCTAAGTCTCTCCAATATATAGGAATCTTTGGGGGTGTGTGACACGTCCTTAAAGACATTTAAGTCAATATTTTATTCCAGGCCGACCTAGCACATAAGTGGAATAAATTCAAAGTACATGTTCTTCTCATTCGATCGAGATGATCTTTAGATCAATATTACACCTCTCCGCAAGAGGAATCCAATAAAAATATTGGGATCGTCATCTGAGCAGCACAACTCGGAGTTTGGACCTCGTTGTCCAATTTTAACACTCCATCTCAACTAGGGAGAACTTCGTTCACTAGTGTCAAGTAACATTGAGATGTGCTCTTACGATCCACCACACTACCAGCCCAATCGGCATCAGTATATCCATGGAGTGTCGTACTCCCGACAGTGTATCTCAGCCCATGGTCTATCGTGCCTCAGAGTATCTCAATAGTTTCTTGGCACCAACCCAATGAATGTTATGAGGATCAACCATGTGTTGACTCGAAGTGTTCACTGCAAAACATACGTCTAGACGGGTGTTGTCCAGACAGGTGTTCACCAAGAACATCGTGGTCCCTATGAGTTGACGATACCCGTAGGACTCAGACTGGCTAGAACGCTGCCACTCAACTTCTTAAAGTTGAGTTCCATCGGTGTTGACACGGACTTACAGTCCATCATACCAGAAGCTTCATAATGTATTTTCCTTGAAAAAGGAAAATCTCGCCAGGTCTCTGCTAGACCTCCAGGCCTAGGTATCAGTCCTAGGTCCTTCATCTCGAACTCAGCAACGAGCTCCCTCTTGCACTAATGAATGAGAGGGTCAACACTTGTCAGGAAGAGGTCATCAACATACAACACTAGAATGAGAGGTTTTCCCTTTACAACCTTGAAGTAAGGGTTCGGATCAACATTACTTCGAGTGAACCCTTGCTTCATCAAGTAGTTATCTATCCTCTCGTACCAATATTTGGGTGCTTGCTTCAACCCATAGAGGGCTTTCTTCAACCTGCAGACATGGGTGTCTCGATCCTGGACTTCCAGCCCCATAGGTTGCTCCACATATATCTCTTCCTTTATCGCACCATGCAGAAATGTGATCTTCACATCATCTGATGAAGACTCCATCCTTGCATAGCAGCAAGGGCTATAATAGATCAAATGGTGGTGTATCGGGCCACAGGTGCAAATATTTCATCATAATCTATGCCTTCCTTTTGAGAGAAGCCACGGGCAACGAATCTTGCCTGAACTTTTCAACACTTCCATCAGATCCATGCTTGATTTTTGAAGCGAGGTGACAATCGCTTTGTCCTATGGTCTCTCGGGAACCGCATCCCGTACATCATTCTTCATAATGGACTCATACTCTTCGTGCGTAGCATCCTTCCGTAACGCTTTACGACTTCCTCAAAGGATCCAAGCTCGCATTGTACAATAGTACTCATGGCAGCTAGATACCCCTGGTATTTATATGGCTTCTTGGTTTTCTTCCGGAATTCCCCCCTCTGAAGCCATATGTCTTTGAGCCATGAGGATCTTCTTTCGTCCAACAATGATATTAGCTTAGGAGCATATACAGATGTATTCTCCCTCTTAATGCTAACTTCTCTCTCGAGAGAGGTCATCTATTTTAAATGAGGGCATCCCAGGCACCAGCTTGGAAAGGAGTCTTATTCTCCCACAGTCAAAACCATCCAAGACCACAGGCTTTAGTTGAAGACTCCAACAACGTGACTGAAAGCTGCAAAAACTTCTCAGTTTACATTTTACCATTACGCTCCAATGTGAGACTGATACAGTCACATGCTTACTGCTACATAGGTGTCTATTTATGTCACTGTCCAACAGGGAGAATATATCAACAAGCCTCAACTTGTGTTAGAAGTCCTTACAACAACTACCTGTTATTCTGAGGAGATCTGTTGTAGCTTCCTCAAGCAGCCTTCTAAGACTACATCTGCCTTTTATCCTGCACTTGAGGTGATCATCTACTACATCTGGCATTGCATTTTGCTTCCAGATCTACCCATTTGCAGTGAATGGTTGACTGATCTAAGGCTCCAAGGCTTCAGATCTCAGTTCTGCAATTTGTCATCTGGTCAAGACACTTTCTAAGGTCACAGCCACTAGGTTGAGTTCAGATTCACAACCATTGTCACTGGTCAGCTGTGCCAGTATCATAATACTCTCAGATGAGGTACTTTACTGCTCCTGAATGTAGAGATCTTAAAGACTTTGCCAAGTACATCAAAACAATTTCTTTGTCTTCACTTGAAATCCAGCCTATGCCATATGCACAGATCTGGGAATTATTACCATTGGTTTGCGTCCAACTTTAGCTTGAATCTGTGGCTGCCTCAAATCACACAGTCAAAAAATCATGTGATAACCACACGGCTTGCTGTTGTGGTCATCATGCTGCCTTCAAACAAGATTCAGCAAGTCTGCCTTTACAGAAATAGTGCAATGAAGGATAAGTCTAGGAAGACTAGGAACTATGATACGCCATGCAGTATTTCAGTAAATGTGGATTGATCACTACATTCTTTCACTGCGATGTCTGCAACTCTTAATTCAATCATTCTTATAAGCCATAGCAAATGCCTTGCATTCACACATGCTGTATGCAGGTTAATCTGTTGCATAGCTTCAATTTCATCATGATCTCCTCTCAGATTAAGATTGGAGTACTCCTCCAATGGATCCTTCATTGTTCTCAAATTTGTAGTAACTACATTGTCCAAACCTCGAACAACATAGTGAGGAGAAGAGTCACGCAACAGCTTAGCCAAAAATGCCTTAAATCCCACAAAGGATTTGGGTTGTCTGTCTAGAAGATGCCCATTCAACTCTCAGAATGAGCTTATTGAAGCTCTGTGCATCCTCCCTGATGGCGAAATTGACAAAGCCAGCATCCCTGCTCATTCTGGTCCTCTGGTCCATGGCAATGATGTGACCAAACATTTTGAAAAACTCGTGCAAGTCGGCCTCAAACCATCTTTTCTGCAACTCACTGCCTTCTAACATATCTTGACTCCCCTGCATGGTTGTCAAAACATGGATTGTCCTTCCTGTTGTGCCAGCGGCTCCCTTCTACAGCAGCATACACTGCCATTTTATCAACGTACTTAATTTAGGCTGCGGCTAACCTTCACTGGGAGGCTGCACCCTACAGGTATACACAGAGTTGCCCTCTTAAGTGATGACGGCACCCTATAGGTATACACACAGACATGCAACAACCTCTTCACCATGAGCCAATTTGATCTTCTAGATGTGCGATTTGGCATTAATACTCAACAAATTTTTAACTATAAAATCCGAAATATAATATACGATTTTAATACATCCTGTTGCAGTTTGGGATTTCTTTTTAATATTCTGGAGGACCCACACATGGCACTTTCCGTAAAACTCTATATGATGTTGTATTCACACACCACCATACAATTCGGTGCAATAGGCATTATTTTTATGAGAACCCTGTCTTCTTCTGCTAAAAAAAAAATAACTGGCAATTTTAAAATCGCACCTTCGATTTCATTTTCCGCTATAATTTTCAAGAGCTCGAATGGCTACGTCGTGTGCAGGGTTTTACATCCTTCAGCCTTCGATTCTGCACTTAAAATCCTCCTCGTGTACAGCTTTATCCATTGATCGTCTCTGTTGTGTAAGAAATGCACACTTTCTAACGTGCAATTTCTTCCGACAACCTGTCGAAGAGGATAAAGCAGCCGACGACGACGAAAGAAATTGAGGACTCGAACTTCAGCGACCGTCTTTTGACTTAAACCTTATCTCGCAAATGCTCCCTCTTGTAAATAAATTCACTAGACTGCACAAGCTCGATTGGTCTCTATTAAGTTAATATGAGATCCTTCAATTACACGACCCGTATCAATAAGAAAATTGACCCACATCCATTTCCGCTTTCAGGAAATTTCTATTCAATATGCTTGCTTCTCCTGCGATTTGGAAAAAATAAATGCCGCCAAATAAACCTTAGGATAAATAAGTAGGCTTCTTCCAGCACACCAGCCTCTCTGAGCTGCGGTCCACATACGCTGTCACCTCCAGCACTTTAAAAATGCATGCGCCCGTAATTATTTCATGGCTTCCGATTTTTCTCTCATGCACTTAATTCGGATTGGCGTCGAGATAGTCGTCGAGACTTCTCGAGCTGAGATACAAGGGCTTTCAGGTATCATGCAAGCCTTCAATTCGTGGATTGAGAGCTATTCTATGCTGAGAACAATCGAATCCAAAACCAAATAAACCACGTCATTGCTACCAGAGGGAATCGAAGAAATTTCATTTAAAATAAAATCACCAATGATGCGAGTTGGAAGCGCAGAAATTGCATTTGAAAAAATATCACCATTAATTCCGTCTGGGTTTAGGAACCCAACTAACGAGGAACAATGAGAAGAAGAATCTGAAACAGCTACTGAAGAGGGAGAAACCCATTTTCTCTTCGGTGATTGCAACAAATTAGGGCTTGTCTTAACCTCGCTCTGATACCATGTTAATTTCATCTTATGTTCTATGCCATTTCAGATTAGGGCACAATACTGAAGAAGATAGAACATACTAATTGATCGATAGAAGACAAGCCAAAACAGAGATAATAAATGGTGGTGTTACGGCGATCAGCAGGATGCTTCTACCAACAAAGTCTTCAATAGGTCATTCAGCCAAGTGTGTCACACATAACCCCAGAACAACCCAAACAAATAATATGCAGCTCCAACGCCATCAAGAGAGAGAGAATTCTTCCACACCAATGTGTGTCAAATGAACTCTAAGTCTCTCCAATATATAGGAATCTTTGGGGGTGTGTGACACGTCCTTTAAGACATTTAAGTCTATATTTTATTCCAGGCCGACCTAGCACATAAGTGGAATAAATTCAAAGTACATGTCTTCTCATCCGATCGAGATGATATTTAGATCAATCTTACACCTCTCCTTTAAGACATTTAAGTCAATATTTTATTCCAGGCCGACCCAGCACATAAGTGGAATAAATTCAAAGTACATGTTCTGCTCATCCGATCGAGATGATCTTTAGATCAATCTTACACCTCTCTGAAAGAGGAATCCAATAAAAATATTACATCGTTATCCGAAAGCAAAGACAACGAGTTTGGACCTAGTTGTCCAATTTTAACAGAGACTTTATATGAAGCATCCTGCCGATCACCGTAATGCCACCATTTCATATGCATATCTCTGTTCTGGCTTGTCTTCTATCGATCTATTAGTATGTTCTATCTTCTTCAGTATTGTGCCCTAATCTGAAATGGCATAGAACAAGTGCAGAAATTAACATGGTATCAGAGCCAGGTTAAGACAAAGCCCCATTTGTGTTGAAAAGCAATCTCTGATTATAATGATGCCATAATTTTATTGTACACATCATGATCTTCTACATCATTGCATGCCATATTCGACGTTAAAAGCGATATTCTGTAGCAGTCTCATCATCTTAGAAACCGGATTCTGGTTTCCGTATCCATAAATATTTTCCCGCGGGGGTTATACTCTGTGGGGGGGAGAGTTCAGAGTTTCAGGGTTCGAATCTCACACAGCCGTGCCTCTTTAATATGCCAAATCGTGTCAGAAGATTGCGGTGATTTGGATTTTATCTTCGTTTATTTTCCGCGGATAATAGCAAATATCAGTCCATCGAAGCGTAGGATCACCATGAGGAAGAAGCTCGACTCCCGCATTCCTGCGATGTTTCTGAGGCATGTACGTCACTTCTCTATCGCAAAGGTAGAAGTACGAAGTCTCTTTGAAAAAAAAAAAGGGAGGTTTGCGGCTAATCCATCCAAGAAAGATTCTTTATCAAATCAAAGGCGTAATTACAGTGGTCACGTAATTACTGTGGTTAAGATGCTAATGGGAGGGCCAAAATCGTCCTTCAGAAGCCGAGGAACGTAGAAGTCAGTTCGAAGCTCAAAATCTGCTGGCGCCGCATTATTTGTGTGAACTGCAATTTCCGGCGGAGCCATGGTGGACCGAAATTCCATTTTGGCGTGTTTAACAACAGACGACAGGCTGAATTATCCCAAAGGGTTACACCCATATCCCAGTTCATTATTTACAGCGTAATATTTGGGATCGAATAGCTGAATTTCCTGTAGGAGCTACATCTTTGGACTGGAAATTGAAATTCTCATCACTTCCAGAATTATTAGAGGACAAACTTCCCTGCTGAAGAAATTTTTCTTCTTGCTGTTTTTTTTTCGAATGTCTGTTCTAAATCAGCGAGCTAGGGATGAACCATATTTATCGGGATTCCACAGCCGCTGCAGGGTTCCTTTGTCGTAGTATGCCATCTGGATATTCTCGGCTGATGCGGGATAAGGAATGAGGGACATTTGCATTGGTGATGTCTCCGACCATATTCAGAAAAGTCTATGCTGTTGCCGACATTGCAGAGCGAAGGGCATTCTACACGGGAATGATGACGGAATATTCTGCGATTTCAAATAAGGATTTGTCGTCGGAAAGTCCGTTATCGGATTGGAAGATAATGTTTCCTTACACTTTCCACTTCCCAGGACACATTCCAGGGATGAATGTGCCTGCACACCTGTGCATGCTTAACCAGGTCACTTTGATGAACAAAGGAACACACGTAACATATATTGATGACGATAACATATATACAACAGTCTAAGTTGCAGTGTATACAACACTCTCGCACCAATGCTGCTTGAGCATTGGATACACATCATAATGGCTTTACAGATTCTGAAGCGAGCAACAAGGATTCTGAATTTGTTGTGGACATGGCTCACAAACTGTTGGGAACAAGAGATGATTGTCACAGTGGAGATTCTCTAGAAAGAGCAACTGGGCATAAAAGAAGTGCAAGTGCGGGTGCTGAATTTGGAGCTTGGAAAATTGTGATTGCTGACAAAGACATTAGACAGTGGTTTGGGCATCATATTTGGAGCTGGGATTGTCTAAAGGCTTTTGGAGACAATCTTAAGAAACAAGCAGCCTGTTGAAGTCCCATGTACAGTCATTTGATGGAGAATATTTCGGCGCATACCCTCTTACAGGAGTGCGATTGAGTGTTGATGAATGTATCTGCATGCTCGAGTGTGACTTGTTGTATTTTACAGTGCGATGTAAAACAATGGTGGTTTCTTGTAAACCATATGCTGAAGATATCCTTGTATTGGCAAGTCTAGTAAGCAAGCTATTCATCTTAATGCAGAAAGGGGACTGTTAGAAGGCTGAAAGGCCTTGTGAACAATACTTATGATATGACAAATCACTGTTAGAGGGCATTCTGATATAGGCCCATAACATTGGAGGAGCATTGTCATTGAAAGAAGGCAGATTGATCAGCTAATATGTGAAGCAGCAAAGGACCTTATGAGCAGCTAAGGTAGAAGTATTGGAGCAGCAGTACCCTTTGCAGGTATAGGAGGAAGAGAACCATGCCTGGTACATCAAGGACAAGAGTCCAAGAGATGTAAGTGAAGTGCATATTTAGCAAGCAGTGATGAATGTGATAGTTCTAAATCTGTGATTCTATGTCACTGTCATTATGATAGTGACATAGACAGACACCCATGTTTGGAGTCAGAAGCTTCATGGGTTGGATCACAGTAAGTCCTTGGGGCAATTCTATGTAGTAGATGATCACCAAGTGCAGGGATGTGCGATGTAGTCTTAGAAGGCCGTTTGAGGAAGCTACAGCAGACTTCCTCGTAACAATGGTTGCTGTAAGGACGTCTAACACTAGCCGAGGCTCCGTTGATGTGACGCGTGACATAGATAGACACCTATGTAGCAGCAAGCATGTGACTGTATCTTACATTGGAGTGTTATGGTAAACTTAAATGTGAACTGAGAAGTTTGTGCAGTTTTTGGTCACATGGTTGGAATCTTGAATCATGATCAGCAGAGTCTGTTGGATGGCTTTGACTATGGGAGATTAAGTCCCATTTCCAAGTTGGTGTCTGGGATGCCCTCATTTAAAATAGATGTCTTCTCTCGAGAGAGAAGCTGACATTAAGAGGGAGATATATCTGTATATGCTCCTGAGTGGATACTTTTGTTCAACGAAAGAAGATCCTCATGGCTCAGGGACATATGGCTTCAGAGGGGGAAATTCTGAAGGAAAACCAAGAAGCCATATAAATACCAAGGTATCTAGCAGCCATGAGTACTATTGAAGCTTGGATCCTTTGAGGAAGTCATAAAGCATCAAAGGATGCTATGCACGAAGAGTATGAGTCCATTATGAAGAATGATGTCTGGGATGTGGTTCCAAGACCATAGGACAAAGCAGTTGTCACCTCGAAATGGCTCTACAAGATCAAGCATGGATCTGATGGAAGTGCTGAAAAGTTCAAGGCAAGATTCGCTGCCCGTGGCTTCTCTCAAAAGGAAGGCATAGATTATGATGACATATTTGCACCTGTGGCTCGATACACCACCATTCGATCTATTATAGCCCTTGCTGCTACGCAAGGATGGAGTCTTCATCAGATGATGTGAAGACCGCATTTTTCTGCATGGTGTGATAAAGGAAGAGATATATGTGGAGCAACCTCTGGGGTTGGAAGTCCAGGATCGGGACACCCATGTCTGCAGGTTGAAGAAAGCCCTCTATGGGTTGAAGCAAGCACCCAAAGATTGGTACGAGAGGATAGATAGCTACTTGATGAAGCTGGGCTTCACTCAAAGTAATGCTGATCCGAACCTTTACTTCAAGGTTGTCAAGGGAAAACCTCTCATTCTGGTGCTGTATGTGGATGACCTCTTCCTGACAGGTGCTGACCCTCTCATTCATCAGTGCAAGAGGGAGCTCGCTGCTGAGTTCGAGATGAAGGACCTAGGACGAATGTCTAGGCCTGAAGTTCTAGCAGAGACCTGGCGAGATTTTCCTTTCTCAAAGAAAATACATTATGAAGTTTCTGGTATGATGGATTGTAAGTCCATGGAACTCAACTTTAAGAAGTTGAGTAGCAGCGTTGTTGGGCCTGTCCTACTGAGTATCGTCAACTCATAGGGACCTTGATGTTCTTACAGAACATCCATCCGGACGTATGTTGTGCAGTGAAAACTTTGAGTCAACACTTGGTTGATCATAACATTCACCGGGTTGGTGCCAAGAAACTCTTGAGATATCTCTGAGGCACGATAGACCATGGGTTGAGATACACTGCCGAGAGTATGACACTCCATGGATGTACTGATGCCGATTGGGCTGGCAGTGTGGTGGATCGCAAGAGCACATTTGGATGCTACTTCACATGTAGATCTGCTTCGAGCAGGAAACTAAAGTTGGTAGCCTTGAGCACCGCTGAGGCTGAATACAATGTAACATGTATGGCCTGTTGTGAAGTCACTTGGTTGTGAAAGCTCTTTAGTGAGCTGTTCGAGCATGTGCCAGATGCCACCGTTATCCTTTGTGATAACTAGAGGGGGATTCGTTTGTCATAGAATCCTGTGTTCCACGAACGATCCAAGCATGATGATGGCTGGTACCACTATCCGGGATATGGTACAGTGAGGCGCCGTAAGGCTCGATCATATAGGAACTGATGAGCAGGTCGCGGATATTCTCACAATGCCCTTGGGGAAGGTCATGTTCCTAACCTTCTGTGAGAATCTTGGAATCATGGAACGACCCTATTCTGAGGGTCTTGTTGGACGATGAGCTCTGGGAGCTCAAAGGGGGGTTTTGGGGATAGCTTCTCGGAGCTATAAGCACTTATGGTGCTTCTGCCCCACCGTTGTGATTATTGAGTTGGTTCGCCTCTCATTTATCTGTGCCCCGTATGCATCCTACCCATTGAGTTCAAGGCTCATGGGAAGTACCTCTCATTTGGCCAATGAGGTGGGAAAAGCTAGAGACTATTAGCAAAGACTGATGGACGCATCAGAGATTGCCGTACTCTCTATCTAGGATGGCACGGTCCAACCACTTGATCCGGGATCAAGATTTGTGAGGCTTTGGACCCTCCGCCAACTGGTCGATGAACCAACTGGTTGGTTCAGACTCTCAGAGTCTCGATAAAGGAGGTCCTGGGACCTTCATCTGACTTCTGGTCGATGAACCAACTTCGGCTGGGTGGAGACTTTAGAGTCCGAGTGAGGCTCAGGACCTCCGCTACTTCGGGTCGATGAACCAACTTCGGGTTGGTTGAGACTTTTGTGAGTCCGATAGTGAGGTCTGGGACATAGTGAGGTCTCGGGGACCATCCTCATAGGGTTGGTTGAGACTCTTCAGAGTCCGATGAAGCGTGAGGTCCTGGGACCTCCCCACCTGACTTCGGTTAGATGAACCAACTTCGGTTGGTTGGAGACTCTTGTGAGTCCGATAGAGGTTTCGTACCTCGGGGTTGAATCTCATCCGGTAACTAGTCTTTGGTGGACTCCACCCTAGCTAATTCACAATAAAGAGGCCAGTAGCAAGTTACCAAGATGACGCACGATGTTTGGATTGCACTAGTGGACGGAGTTCTCCCTAGTTGAGAGGGAGTGTTAAAATTGGACAACTAGGTCCAAACTCCAGGTTGTGCTGCTCAGATGACGATCGTAATATTTTTATTGGATTCCTCTTTCGGAGAGGTGTAAGATTGATCTAAAGATCATCTCGATCGGATGAGCAGAACATGTACTTTGAATGTGCTGGGTCGGCCTAGAATAAAATATTGACTTTAATGTCTTAAAGGACGTGTCACACACCCTCAAAGATTCCTATATATTGGAGAGACTTGGAGTTCATTTGAGACACATCGATGTGGAGGAATTCTCTCTCTGGATAGCGTTGGAGCTGCGTATTCTTTGGATTGTTCTGGGGTTATGTGTGACACGCTTGGCTGAATGACCTATTGAAGACTTTGCTGGTAGAAGCATCCTCAACATCGCCGTATCACCATTTCCTATTTCTCGTTTTGGCTGTCTTCTATTGATCTTGTCTTCTATTGATCCGTTAGTGTTCTATCTTCTTCAAAAGATTGTGCCCTAATCTGAAATGGCATAGAACATCTTCTCAAATTAACATTATAGATTGGTGAGTTGGCGTATATCTTGGCCAAACTCTGATAAAGAAGAAGTTCAAGATGTTTAAGAAAATCTTGGTGTGGTGAAAACCACTTCCTCACTCAAGGAGAGAGTTAGTTTTATTTGTGTGTAACTTGCATTGTATTAGTTTTACTTGTGTGTAACTTGCATTGTATTATAGCTAAGGCAGCCTTCTTCTAGTAAGGTAAACACAATAGTACTATATTGCCTTCTTCTTCTAGTAACGTAGACACAATAGTACTATATAGTGGTACAATAGTTCCATTCCACGATCCTTCAATAGTTTTGTATAGCAGTAATGACAACATAAGAGCATTTGAGAAGCATTTTTAGAGGAAGAGATAGGGGTGCATACATCCACCATCCTCATTTATTTCTAGTTTTAAATGCTTTTCCTATACTTAACAATGAAGTTAGAATTTCGATTTTTTTATTTTAACAATGAAGTTAGAATTTCGATATTTTTATTTTTGGTATGTTTTTTAGAGCCTGCATGCATAGTTAGAGAACGTGATGACCTAAGTAAATAAGGGCACTCATGCATGTTGATTCACAAACTCATTTATAAGTGCAAATTTCTAGAAGGAAACATGCTTGTATGCTTCAAATCATCTCTAATACAAACATACTTCATTTGGCTCATCTATCCATGTATCCATGAGCCATGTAACAAAGGTACTCTAATGTTAAGGTTTGATATTCCCAGTTGAAGAAGTACTGTCCATGTGTCCAGATTCATTGTGCCCTCTCTTCTCCCTAGTCTATAGAGGAGAAGGGTTGCACACGACTACAATGGTTCAAGAGTTTGAGTTTTGAAACTATAACATTGTTAGTTCACTGTTTCCAGATTTAAGACAAAATCACTGGTGCTGGTTTGAGAGTTCAAATTTGCAAAATCACTGGTGATGTTTTGAGAGTTCAGATATGCATGCTTAAGCAGTATGTGTTTGTAAGTTCAAGCACTCTGTTAACTATACTTTTGATTGGTGTTCCCCTATTTAGCCATCTAAGCAGTTAGATTCCAGTGTGCAGAATATGCTTATGATGGTCTAGATTTTTTACAAGTAATGGATCAAAGAAAACCAATGCAAGCACACAGCAGTTCGATTAAAGATGACCAAAAAAGTGTAGGTTATATTAATAGGGTTGCCATTCATACCTTCCACTGTACTCATCTTATTAAGACTTTGACAATATGGTAGATTAATGGCTGATTGGTTCAATCATGTTAAAAGATCTTTAAAAAGCATCCTTGAGAAAGTTGGCATTCTCTTTTCAGTCACTGAAAGTATTCAACTTGAAGATGTGCTATCCAGATAGTTTACCTACTCATGGTCATAGATGCATGAGGAATCAAGGAAATTGTAACAGTGCTAATCATCTATAAAATGATATTTTTAATCCAAGATTTCAATTGTATTTTTATCACAAACTCCGGGGCAGAACAATCTACTTCGCAATCTATCCGACCTGTCCAGACAAACCAAAAGCATAGCAGCATCGTCCTTTTTAGCAGAAGGAAGTTCCACACTTCAATGGACAATGGACTAGGGCATTGAGACATCCGCAATAACATCATGCATTTATTGAGGACTTCTTAGAAGAATATTGTGCACTTGTCAGAACGCCATCTTCAGAATATTCTGGAACCCTATCCACGCATACTGTTCAAAGGCCCCAGTGCACTATGTAGGACCAAGCTCGTATGTTTTTATACAAAGCAGTGAAATTTTTAAAGCAAATACAAATCATCCCACAGTTTCCAGTACCTATACAGAAAATGGATATATATTTCTCTATTGATGCATTCAATGGTAATGCTTATAGGCTCTTCACAGCCATAGAAGATAGTTTTTTACTTTGCAATAACAGTTTTGAGCTATGTTTAATATAAACAAAAAGTAGAGAACAGAGATGAGTGAGAAACCCTACGCGCTGAAGTCTGCAGAAACCCTAGCCGACTGATCACGCGCGGCTCTTCCCCTCCAGGCTCACGGGCTTGGGTTCAAGGCAATGGCAACAAGCTCGGGGGGGGACGACCTGACCCCCCCTGCAAACCAAGATACCTCTCGCGCCAATCCTGTCCAAAACAATGATGGCGCCCACAAGCAACAGGAAACGACAAAACCCTCTGCGACTTCTTCGCAGGCGCAACAGGACAAGGGGGCCCCCTCTTCTTCCACCTGCAAACCTATTGCGCCAGAAAGGCCTAAGATTGATCTACCCAGTCACCGCATCAATGCACGAATCCAATACATGAGGGATCATGCCCTCATCGGAAAATTCATCGGCTTTTGGCCCACGGAAAAAGCACTACAAGGTTGGATCGCTTCCAAATGGAAGCCTAAAGGACACGTAACTCTCCAGCTTGGCCCGAAAGGGTTCTTCACGGCGATCTTCATTTGCCTCGAAGACCGCAACAGAGTCATGGATGAAGGGCCATACTTCTTCAACTCGGCCGGACTGTATCTCAGGAACTGGGTGGAAAGATTTAACCCAGATAAGGAAAACTTCAACTGGGCTCCCGTCTGGATACGTCTGTATTCGCTACCGCTTGAATACTGGGATGAAGACACGTTACAGGAGATAGGAAAGGGCTTAGGGCAGTTTATCAAAATCGCAGAAGAGACAAAGCTCCGTCGCTACACTTCTTACGCGCAAATCTGTGTCTATATGCACTTGGACAAATCCCTTCCTGATGCAATCAGCATTTATCATGATGATTACGAGTGGATCCAACCATTGGACTATGAGCATGTCCCATTCAGATGCCGCCGATGCCATGCCCATGGACATCTCTTCAGAGACTGCCCACTCAATGTCTCCTCTCAGAACAAAGAAGCTGATACACAACCTGAAGCAGATGGTTTCACCAAAGTCCCTCCTCGCAGACGACACAATAAGAAAGCCTCGACGGCGGGTAAGAAGTCTTCTCCTTCCTCCAATGTTCCTTCTACCAGCAACAGCTTTGCCATTTTATCCGATCCGGTTCCTCCGCCAAACTCAAGCCAAACGCCTTCCATTTCTCAACAAATCCCCCCCATCTCCACCCCTCCTTCTGGTCATGCGAACCCTTCATCCCCACAAATAGAAAAAACCGCCCCTGCAACCTCCGCAAACCCCATTTCCAATCCTTCCATTGAAACTAAGCTCTTAACTTGGCATACAGATACCATGGATCTGGATGATCCCAAGTCTGATACGCTCAAATCCGGAAAGGAAAATGCTACTCGCGATACTCCTAATCCTATGGAAGAAGACTCTGAGAGCCTCGAGCTTGGGGATCTTGATATTATTGGATTGGAGGATGCATGCAAGCGCCAAGAATTTGACAAAATCAAACCCCATCAGATAGATACTCTGGCAAAGGTCCTTTCCAGAGCCCAGCAGCAGGCAAAACTTGGAATCCAGTCAGGCAACCATTGGGATAGTCTTAAAGTAGCCAAAGAATCCAAAAAGAGAGGCAGAAAGCCAGATTGGCAGCGCACAATCTCCATTGGGGAAATGCTCGTAAACTCTGGAAGATACCCCAAGCTAACGAGGTTCTTCCCACCCCTTCCAAATAGTTCCTCATGAAGCTGATATCATGGAATATCAGAGGGCTAAACAGCCCCGGCAAGCACAAAATGATAAAAAATATGATACAAAGAGAAAAACCAAACATTCTCTTTCTTCAAGAGACCAAATGTAATAGTGAAGTTTTAGGCTCACTCTTTTCAAAAGTTTGGCCTAACAGCAGTTCTGTAGCAGTAGATGCCTCTGGCTACTCCGGAGGGCTTGCTATAGCTTGGGACACTCAGTCCATAGTCTTATCTGATATGCATGCGGCTCACAACATCATTCAAGATATCTTTCATCCCATTGGCACGAGTATATACGGGCATCTCTCAAATGTCTACTTCCCGCAAGATCTTACCAACAAGATTGGCCTTTTAAATACAATGGAAATGCTAAATTCTCACAGAACTCATCCTTTATGGATAGCAGCAGGGGATTTCAATATGATAACTAACATGGAAGAACGAACAGGTGGAAGAACCAAACCGGATCCGGAAAGTGCTCACTTCAAAGACTTCATAAACAACAGCTGGCTGATAGACCTCCCATTCTCTAATGGAACGTTCACCTGGAGTAATAAAAGATCAGGAGCCCAGTATGTTGCCTCAAAGCTAGATCGATTCCTCATTTCCGACAATGCTATACATCTGGGAGGCGATCTAGAAGCATCCATTCTTCCTCTCACAGGCTCGGACCATTGGCCCATTGCTCTTCTTTGGCACAACTTTGGACCCCAGCTTAAAAAGCCATTCAAATTCGAAGCTTTCTGGCTTTCACATCCTTCTTTCAAAGAAATGGTCACATCGGCTTGGCACAACTTCCTCCCACCTCAAGGTTCACGTATGTACCAATTTCAACAAAAGCTCAAACATCTCAAGGCGCTCATCAAAAACTGGAACATCACAGTCTTTGGAAACATCTTTCAGGAGATCAAAGCCCTCGAAAGACAAATGGAGGAAGTACAGCAAAAAATCATTGAAGAAGGCAGAACAGAGGATACTACTACCCAAGAACAGAGGATCCAGAAGCAACTTGAAGAGAGGCAAAGACAAGAAGAAATCTTGTGGAGACAAAAATCCCGAATCAATTGGTTAAAGGAAGGGGAAAGGAACACTCGATTCTTCCATCGATCCACAATTCAGAGGCGCATGCAAAATCGCATTCACCATATCAATAACCAACATGGAGAGCAAGTAGAGCAACACGAGGAAATTGAACAAGTTCTTCGGGATCATTTCAAAGCCACGCTTCAAGAGGACAACAATATTGATAGACAGCCAGCCATTGATACAGTCTCTCAACTTATTCCTAAACTCATATCAGAAGAACACAACAAAATGCTTCTGCGCTCGGTCTCCTACCAAGAAGTTGAAACAGCGATGGCACAAACTAAAGATGGGAAGGCGCCAGGGCCTGATGGATTCACTGCAAACTTCTTCCATCACTTCTGGGAGCTAATTAAAATTGAAGTTTGGGAGCTGGTAGAAGAATCAAGGCTAACACACTGGCTCCTCCCCTCTTTAAACGCCACTTTCATAGCTCTGGTGCCTAAAGAAGAGCAACCAAGCACTCCTGAAAAGTACCGTCCCATCGCCCTCTGCAATGTGATCTACAAGATCATCTCCAAAGTCATTGCCAACAGATTAAAGCCACTTCTGCCGCTCCTCATATCACCAGAACAAACGGGCTATGTGGAAGGACGCCAAATTATGGATGGAATCATCATGACTCACGAAGTAATACATTCCCTCAAAAGCACTAAAAAATCAGGTATGCTTCTCAAAATCGATCTCTCTAAAGCTTTTGATAAACTTTGCTGGCGTTAAAGCTTATGGCTTTGATCACATGTGGATTCGATGGATAATGAGTCTCATCACTACCCCTCTCTATTCCATCCTGGTAAATGGATCCCCCTCCACCCCTTTTATCTCCTCCCGAGGCATCCGGCAGGGTGACCCCCTCTCCCCCTTCATTTTTGTTCTTATGTCTGAGGGCCTCAGCAGACTCATTCAGCATGCTGTCCATGAAGGGCATCTCCGTGGCATCTCCCTTCACGGCTCACCAGCCACCACTCACCAGAAATTTTTTGATGACACTATGCTCTTTGGCTTCCCTTCAGCTCAGGAAGCTAGGTCTTTCAAGCGCATTCTGCACCTCTTCTCTTTGGCTTCTGGCATGATGGTCAATGTTTCCAAATCTCAACTTTTCTTCTTCAACACCCCTCGTTTAATACAATCTAGCATTGCCCGTATCCTTGGTTTCACGCTTGCTCGCCTCCCTGCTAAGTACCTAGGCGCCCCTCTCATTGACTCAGCCCTTAAGCATTCAGCCTGGAACACTCTCCTTGACAAACTTGAATCTCGCCTTTCCTCTTGGACATTTCGAGCTCTAAACCTGGCCAGTAGACTGATCCTCATCAAAGCCGTTCTGCAATCTATGCCTCTTTACCTCTTTTCCGTGCTCGCAGCTCCTAAATGGGTGCTCAATCACATCAAGAACCTGCAACGCCGCTTCCTTTGGGGCTCCACCACTCACTCTCGGAAATGGGCGCTAGTCAACTGGAACACTGTTTGCACTCCCAAAGAAGCTGGTGGGCTCGGTCTCAGAAATCCCCTACACAGCAATGAAGTCATGGGGGCTAGACTCTGGTGGAATTGGCTTTCGAGCCCTCACACTCCTTGGGCCAAATTATGGGCTACTAAATATGCCAACAACAGACCGCCGGATGACTTCATTAGACTCAAACCGGCGATGGCTGGGTCTCTCATCTGGAATGCTGCCAAACAACATTATGCTCTTATTCAACATCATAGTTTTTGGGAAGTTCGGAATGGTCAAAATGCCCGATTCTGCGTGGACTCATGGCAACAGAGGCCGAAGCTCATTGATTTACTAAATCTGCCCAATGCTGAGAGATATAATGGGCCTGAAGAATTGAAAGTAAGCCAATGCTGGCTAACCAAATCCAACAATGACTACCGGCTGTGGAAACACCCGTCTCTTCTCCACCCTACTACTCCAAGCAGCTTTTGGGAAGATCTCCAAGCAGAACTTCAACATTGCAAAATCCGCATTTCGACCGATCCTGATATCCTCCGTTGGGGATACTCGCCAAAAGGCATATTTACCACTAAAGAAGCCTTCAGCTTAATGCACTCGATTCCTCTCCCTAAAGATAAACTCTGGAAATTTGTCTGGGCTAAGGGGACGTGGCCTAAAGTTTCTACTTTTCTTTGGCTCCTTAGTCACAACAAAATTCTTACTTGGGACAATCTTCTCAAACGTGGTTTCTGTGGTCTAGCACCTCATGTTGACCTGTCAGTTAGCCAACCAGCTCTGGAACAAAATTTTCTTTCGAAGTCAGCAAAGCAAACCTCAAGGGAACATCACCAGCATTCTTCGACATTGGCCCAAACGCCCTTATAATAGCGCCATTCTTAACTCTCTTTGGCAAATCATTCCTGGTCTCTTATTTTGGTCGCTCTGGAAAGAAAGAAATAAAAAAGTCTTCAAGCACCAAACCACTCCTCTAGAAATCATATGGCGTAATTTACACAGCAATCTCCAAGAGTCTCTCTCTCTTCAATCTTGGCAAGGAGAGGATCTTCCAAACCTCCCTAACGAGCTCAGTATATGGAAAAATTGGCAATTCAACATTTCCACCGTTTCCAAAATCAACAAGCAGAATCCTCCCGAATCCCTCTCCTGGATTCCTCCTCCTCCAGGGATTATCAAATTGAACTTTGACGGAGCTTCTAAAGGGAATCCCGGTCCTGCGGGATTTGGTGGTATCTTCAGAAATTCCCAAGGCGATATCAAGGCTATCTATTATGGATCCATCGGATGGGACACCAACAACTCTGCTGAGCTGGAAGGTCTTTGGCAAGGGCTCTACTTAGCTCGTATCTACAACCTCCTGCCCATCATTGTGGAAGGTGATTCTCAAATTCTGATCAGCATGGTCAATAAGTTGCTCCAAGGCACCAGCATGGCCAAGGTTGTTACCAGTTGGCGTCTTGCTTCCAGAATCGACAAAATCAGCAACTGGATACAGGACAATCAGGCAATTTCCTTTACCCATACCAAGTGCGATGGCAACAAGGTAGCGGATTTCCTTTCTAATCTAGGAGTTGATTGTCTGGACACTCTCAAGCACGGCACTATCCAGATCATCAATGACAGAAACTCAATTCAGAACTGCATCAATTTGGTGCAAATGGATCAGCCCTCTCCGGATGCGGATGGTTAGTCGCGCGCAGAGGCCAACAGGCCCGGTTATGATCCCAAAGCATTCCACTTGGGGTGGCCACATGGCCCCCCATGGCGTCTTAAATGCTGTGTTCATTACCCGTCTGCGATGGGCATTTATATCTGCTCGACACCACCTCCGGTGCATTGGTCAGTGCACTCGCTATCAAATGGCGCATAATAGGTCGAATTCTCTAGATTGCTTCGTCGATGGCCACCGTCCTCTGTCGCCTTTGAGATCGCTCTGCCCGGGAGGCTCTGCTACAGGTGGAGAGAGAACAATCACGGGTCGACGGTGCGCGTTGTATTGCTGCTTGGAAACCATACCAGGCTTCCATTACACTCACAGTAATTTCTGTCCGATTCATTCTAATTCTCATGCTCTTCCTGTTTTTGTTGATAATCCTACTCCTATAATTGTTGCTCCCTCCAGCGTTTGGGTGGATTCTTCTGAGAATTTCATCATGCCCAGACTTAGGCAGCGAATGGCTTGCAGGAGGGGAGCTTCTCGGGGCAGATCCATGGGCGAGCGCCCTCCCCTCAGCCCCAATGTCGACCTCCCTTTTGAGCCTTCTGCAAGGCGTCCTGCTCAGAATTTTTCAGACCCTCCTGGTCCTCCCCATGAATTCCATGCTTCGGCGCCTCCTCGTTCTGCCCCTCCGCCCCTTGTTCCTCCTTTGTTCCCGCCCCAGCCTCACGTTGCCGCCTCCACTCCTTCTCCGGGCAGTAGATTCCTCAGACAGTCCACGCAACATACTTAATTGCGCTTCGACCTTGCGTTTGACCATCCTATCTCTGTTTTCTTAACTGTTACGTTGAGTGAAGAACTCCCCTTCCCTCCTGCCTCGCACCCTAGTCACTTACAGACTCCTTCTGCTCCCGCCTTTGTTCCTCCTCATGGCCCTGAACCCGCTCCATTCATCCCTTTCTTCAACGCTCCTACTGTTCCCATCCCTTCCTCCTCGGGTCTTTTCAATTTGCAGATGGATGCAGGCTTTATGGGAGCAGAAGAGAACAAGACTGATGAAGGGGACCTGGACAACCAGTATGGCTGCAGAATTGTGGAGGAGCATACTGCTTCAGATTAAATGCTCACTCACTTCCATGACAAGTTTCCTGTATGAACTCTGTTTAAAACTTTTTGCAAGGTCTAGTGTTTCAATGACTACTCATAGCAGATATAGCTGCATGCATTTTTTGTATCTTTCTAGCTTTCTTATGCTAAGTACAGTTAACTCTTCGCCGGTTTCCCAGTTACTGGGCGGTGTAATTACTTACATTCGAACTGGTTTCCCGTTTATGGGCAGTTCCATATCTAGACTGATAGTAGCAATCAAGCCCGGTCTCAGGCTTCTTCAGCTGAGCTGTGGCAGTTTTGTAATTTTATGTTCATAATAGAAATAGCGCAATTTAGCAAAAAAAAATATAAACAAAAAGTACAGTTGCTGAAAATGATATTCGAGCTTTGTGACATGTTAAGACGCTAAGAAGGAAGCTGCCTCCTTACTTTGTGGAACAAATAACAGAGGAAATTAGAATACTTCACATATGAATTGGTCAGCCACATCTATTTATGTTTCAATGTTCATTAACTTGGCCACCAATATATAGCTAAAAGTTTCGTGCAAGTTTTTAGATGCATATGTGGCATATGGAGGATGTTACCAAACATAAAACCTTAACAGTCCTCTTTGAAGAGTTATGTTTCTATCTTCTTCAAGATCACCAGCTCCCCATCATTTAAAAGTAAAAGATTTCAAAAAGTCCAAAACCTGACACAAAAGCAACAGAGTATAAATCTCAAATACAAGTAGAAAACCCTGTATAACAACAGGAGGTAGGAACTAACATCAGGAGCTTGCCATATCGACTTCCATATCAGCAATTAATCAAGAACTAAATATTAAAGCCCCAGTGGTGCCAGTGACAAGATGTATTTTATTCCTGTTATTGCTCTGAACAACTTGACGCGATGGAACAGGACACCCAAGTTCTTTGAGTAATTTCATTTAATACTAACCAAAGTTATGGAATTCTTAAGAGTGTTTTTAAACAATGATATTGATTGCACCAAGACAAGTGAGGTGCACTCTACAGCTCAGTATGAATAAGATGTACATCACATATTGTTAAAAACCTAAAATCAAAGAAAAGTTCAAGACCCTAATATGAATAAGATGTACATCACATATTGTTAAAAACCTAAAATCAAAGAAAAGTTCAAGACCCTAATGTAAAAGTGAAAAACAAAAGCCCACCCTAATAATAAAAAGGAAAATTACAAAAAAAAACGACTACAATAATAAAAAATATACAAAATAACAGAAAAAAACAAGAGAGGTCCATCTTAATCTTAAACTTTTAATCAGTGAAAAGATACAGCAGGAGGTACGAACTAACATCAGGAGCTTTCCATATCGACTTCCATATCAGCAATTACTATTATTCAAGGCTCAAGCACTAAATATTAAAGCCCTAGTGGTCCCAGTGACAAGATATATTTTGTTCCTGTTCTTGCTCTGAAAAACTTGATGGGATGGAACAGTACACCTAAGTTCTTTGAATAATTTCATTTAGTACTAACCAAAGTCATGGAATTCTTAAGAGTATTTTTAAATAATGATATTGATCGCACCAAGACAAGTGAGGTTCACTCTATAGCCCAGTATGGATAAGATGTGTGACATCAAATATTGTTAAAAAACTAAAATGACAGAAAAGTTCAAAACCCTAATGTAAAAGTGAAAACAAAAACCCACCATAACAATGAAAAGAACATTAAAAAACAGTCGACTATAATAATAAAAAATATACAAAATAACAGTCGACTATAATAATAAAAAATATACAAAATAACAGAAGAAACCAACGGAGATCCATCTTAATCCCAAACTTTTAATAACAAAAGAAACCAACAGAGACCCGTCTTAATCCCAAACTTTTAAGTAGTGAGCACTGTGAAGATACACCTCAGTTTCTTTTTTATTTTAACCCTCTTGGTGCTTAATAAATATGGGGTTAAGATGGATCCATGTTAGTGTTATTAACAAAACAAGATTTTTCCATGCACAGTACACTAGCATGGTATCTGAACATAACATTGATGGAACTTACTGCCAATGCCATGGAGAACATGATCAGATTCCTACTGAGATGGCTTCCACTTATACAGGAAGACACAAATACAAATCCATCCCAAAAAAGCACAAGAACCATGAAATATATTATGCCAAAGAATATTGTATCCTTGTCTCATGATGGCAGGCGTAGGCCTATAGTCCAGCATTCAGAACAAATCCCAAAACGTCCTTAAGTGTTGTTTCATGAGCGAGAAAAGTATTCTTTCAACCCAATCAAGGGTTAAAAGCAAGCTTATAACATTCAGCTCATACACAAGCATCTATCTTTTAGACGCTTGGTCTAAAATATCAGACTCAGAATCTCGGGTGAATGCTTTTGAAGAGTGCTAAACTTAGTATCTGATTTTGGGGCTGCAATGCATAACGAGCAATCTTATCACTAGAGTGACTTTCAGAGTACTTTGCTGCTTCTTTTATGACATTCAATAGCAGGTTTTATACCAGGTATAAATGATATCCAAGTTAATGGAACCAATGTTGCTATGGATTGAATGAATATAGCCAATGGCAATCTGGAGTAGTCCCCTGATGAAACACCAAGAAACGATGCAAGGACAGCACCCGAATAACCACTCACTATGCTAGCCAAGCACTGTACTGACATGAAAAGGGCCATGAGTGAGCCCTCACAGCCAGTAGGGCATAATTGAGCAAGCAACACTGTAAAGGGAAGTAATTTGAACTGAGCAATAGCTTCTACAGCTGCCGATGCTCCTATAACATAAGCTTCATTCGGTATTCCCAACTGAATATTTATTTGCTTAACAAGGAAAATGTCAGCTAACATAAATAGTGACAAAAGAATCTGCACACCGGCAACCAGCTTCCTCAAAGGAACTTTCTTTAAGAAGCGATTGTAGATGAAACTTCCTAATAAAAGGCTAATCTGCCCAACCACCTTTGCAAGTGCCAAGATGTGTGGATTAATCTTCAAATGTTGTGTGTGGTAGAAAAACATAGTTCCTGTTAAAAGGGGTGTCATTCCAATAGATGCAGCAAACCAAGCAACAGGATATGCAATTTCTGGTCTCCTTATGACTCTTACAATATCTGAGATCTGATTCCTGATGCTTCTCATTATAGACCTCTTCCTCCACTCTAGACCAATTATATTATTCATAGATGCACTTGTGATCGATTTGTGAAAAGATGGTGCACCTTGTGACTTCCCCTTGATTGGGCTTGGATATTGTGCAACCTTAGTTTGCCTTATACTATAAAGACCAAAGGATTCCTCCCTGAAAATCAAGGAAGTCCCAACTTGAATGCTCAAAGGTAAAAGAAAAATGATGAACATAGTCTTTGCATCAACTTGGCTCACAAAAATCCCACCAAATAAATTACCCAAGACACTCCCTGTAGCCAATGCCATCCATGCAAAGGATTGAAGTTCACCCGATGAAATACCTTTGTTCCTTTTACCACATTCTGCCACCAAACCATCAGTGGCTACCTCCACAACCGAGGCACCAAGATTGCTAAGAAGGAGAAAGGCTGTCATAATAGCAATAGACGAACCTCCAGCTGGAATAAATGCAATTGATCCCCATGAAATTGCTTGCAATAAGCCTGGAAAGTCAACAACAAGGAAACGTTTAGAGCAATAGTTTGCCAATGAGTATTTTGTGAAGATAAAATAAAATATTTTCATTGATGTCCATGAATGACCAAAAAATGAAAGAAAAACATATGAAATGAAAATTAAAATGGTGCGTTGAAGGATGTAAAACAAGAAGGTAAATCCTAACATAGAGAAAAATATCAAAAATATATGTAAAATTGCAGACATGACTCTGGCAACATGAAGAGCAATATAGAGAATGAAGGATAATTCAATTATTATTTCTGTGTTGTCACATATAGGGAAGTGATTTACATTTAAGGCAAACTTTTCCATCTACAACAAATGTGTGTCATTATATTGATTGAAGTGGTAAGCCAAACATTTGCACTTGTGCCTATCATTCAACCTTTCCAGGCCAACTACAAAAATCTCATTGGAATTCAAACAAGGAAAATAACTGAGTCGCCTCTACACACAAGCAAGGGATATGACAGTTATGCAATAGAGATTATGTAGAAGGAAAACATGATACTACAATGGTGTATAACTTTATTGAGATACGATAGGGATAAGCCTTAAGCAAAACAATCCTAAATCCAAACCATGACACATGCCTATACAAGTGGGGTCTATACTGTCTCCAAGAAACATGAGCTGGATTAATGAGCTTTTACTATTTATCCCTTGTTTGAGATGACTTTGTTGGATCCTTTTGGTGGAAGTGATTTACAAAGGGCCACCCTACAAACAAGATTCTAAACTCTGTTGGTGCTCCTCGTCAAAGTCATAAGCAGCACCCAAATCCAAGTAAACGCAACTTGTCCCGGAAATAGATCACTTCAGACCAACCCAGACCTGGGCATACTCTGTAAGACTATCCAAGTAAACACAACTTGTCCCCAAAATAGAACACTTCAGACCAACCCAGACCTGGGCATACTCTGTAAGACTCAGTTTGACCCAACAGACCAATGTTTGACCTTAGCAAAGTCCACCAGCTTTGACAGGACTTGGTTAAACCACTCAATCTCACTAAAACTCAGCCAGGTCTGAAACCTAGGCCAAATAATGACCAGATGCTATAAAAAACCCCAAAAGACCATTTGCCCCTCATAACCTCATGCTATGGTCCATGTATTTTTCGATATATCGTATAGTTGGTATATAATTTTAGGATTCCAAAAGTGTTATTTTGTATTTGTTTGCTGGGTTGATTCTGAAGTCTTTGAGGAGTCATGATTCAAGTTTGACCCTTTAGCCAAAAAGGGTCTTGTGCCAAGTCCAGTTTGGCAACTCTGCTCCGGAGTTGACTGCGTTCTTTGAAAGCAAGGAAGTTAAAATCTCAATCAAAACTCTTGGTCAAAATTAGTTAGACTCAATTTTGGTTTTGGTTTCGGTTAATTAGTTTCCTGAGTTTGAGAAGTTAATATTCCTTCAACTTCGGGTTTGTTAAGTAGTTGCAGAGCTCTGTGGCTTTGATTTGTACTGCTATGAGTATGATCGAAAATTGGTAGGATGTGAATTTGATTCGTACTAATTTGAGCGAGGACAGAAAATTGGTAAGTAACCAGTGCCAATCTCAATGCCAAAGTGAGAAGTTGGGTGTGTGTATAATAGAGAAGACACTAAAAATACAGGAAACGTCATAGCAAGTATTACAGAGCACAGGAAAACAATGCATTACTAGAGTAAACTTGTAAATAATAGGTTTTCATAAAGATCTCAGAAAAAAGCCTGAGAGTTAACCCAAACCCAAAAAATTAACTATGTTGGCACACAACTCAGGCAAGAAAATATAGAGATAGTCTTACTGAAATAAGGAATAAAGAAAATTAGTTAGACTCAATTTTGGTTTTGGTTTCGGTTAATTAGTTTCCTGAGTTTGAGAAGTTAATATTCCTTCAACTTCGGGTTTGTTAAGTAGTTGCAGAGCTCTGTGGCTTTGATTTGTACTGCTATGAGTATGATCGAAAATTGGTAGGATGTGAATTTGATTCGTACTAATTTGAGCGAGGACAGAAAATTGGTAAGTAACCAGTGCCAATCTCAATGCCAAAGTGAGAAGTTGGGTGTGTGTATAATAGAGAAGACACTAAAAATACAGGAAACGTCATAGCAAGTATTACAGAGCACAGGAAAACAATGCATTACTAGAGTAAACTTGTAAATAATAGGTTTTCATAAAGATCTCAGAAAAAAGCCTGAGAGTTAACCCAAACCCAAAAAATTAACTATGTTGGCACACAACTCAGGCAAGAAAATATAGAGATAGTCTTACTGAAATAAGGAATAAAGAAAATGAAAGAAAGAAGCTGCACCGACCTCCAATGCAAATATACGGCAAGCGGTGCGCCCCTCCAATATAGACCGCATCAGAGAAAATGCCATATATGGGTTTGGCCACCATAGGCAAGTTGACAGTATTTTGGAGGAACTGCATTGTGCCAGGGCCGAGTCTGAGATTGTCCTTCAAGTAAAAATTGAGAGCCCACCATGGGAAAATCCGGAATCCTTGAACCCAGTAACCTAGACCCAGCACCACCATTAAGTCTGACCCATAACTCCTCCCCATTTTAGGGAGCCACCCTGATGATAACATATCTCTCTGCCTGCTTGCAAGCTCCATAAATTTTTGAACATAGTTTCTCTTGTTTTTATTAAGTTCGTCAGAACACTCTGCTGTAGTAGAAACAAGAATGTGAAGGTCAGATTTCGATCTGTAAATGGGCTTAAAATTGCTGCTTTTTCCACTTAATTTGTGAAAATCCTTGCTGTTGTGCTTCTTGTTGCAACAATATGTTATGGGCAGTCTCAGAATTTTGGGTTCAGAGAAGACAGATTTGGGATTGCAGAGGTTGTGGCGATGAAGTGTATCCAATACAGGAAAGCCTCGTTGAGGACAGGGCATACACCATCCACGCATTGGATTAGCTTTGATGGCAGGTATGTATACAACTCAAATGTATGAATTATATCCTAGTGGTGCCACTGGGTTTGGCCTGGATTTGGGAAATAACTCATGAAGAACGTTTAAATACATTTGTCAGGTCAGTATGGCCAGAAGAGATGATTCTAGAAGTAATTTCTGTATATGATTTTGATTTTGGGGAGTTGATCTGAGGCCTGTTGTCACGAAGTGGGGATGACTGCGTGCCCAAGTCATGGATCTCAAATTTCAATGCTGGACAAGTTATCGAAGAATGTAGTTGCTTCCCCTTGTCGTTTGCGGATGATTAGGCTTTTTGGTGTTTGATAAAAGGTTAAGATGCCCACAAATTCACTTCACTTGTGTTAGGTTGAATTGCATTTGATGGATGAGGATGTTAATTATAGTATTTTGAATTTTGATATGGATTCTGACTCATTCTAACATTAATCTGATTTGTTGAACTTTAGTTCATCATCTATTTTAACATCATGCACATTACTAAATATTATTTTATTTTTTCCTCATATAAAATCTAAATCTTATATTTATTAAATTTTAAATTTTATTTTAATTATTAAAATATAATAAATAACAATATTTTAATTATAAAACATAATTTTCTAAAAGTAATTATTTTTTAATGATTAGTTTATTTTCTAATAATATTTTATTATTTATTAGTTAATAAAAGAAATAAAATTTTAAAAAATTGAAGTGTTCCCAAAAAAAATCATAATTATTGTTAGAAGTTTTGGGAAGAAAATTGTGTATGATGTTTTGTTTGTGTAACATTTATTGTGGACATAAATTTTTTTGGACATTTTATGAAAAAAAATATTCACTAATTTAATTAAAGAACTAAAAAACTTGTTGAAAATGAAATCTTTTTTAAAAACTATAATTATATGATACACAACTCTTCTATTCAAAAATATAATTTTATTTCAAATTATGATATTATAAAAGTATTTCAACCATATATTAGAAAATTTAAATAAAAAATAAGATTGAAACACAAATTTAAAAAATGTAATTTAATATTAAAAAAAATTAATAAAAAAGAGTGATTTAGTGTATAGTTATTTTAAGAAATGAAATTTAAAAAAAAAACTTTTGAGGATTTAATTTACATAATAAATTCTCATCCCAACCATTAAACCCTAAAACCATATTTGTTATAACTAAAAATTATACAATAAAACATTTCAAAATTTCAAAAAAATATATTTTAAAATTTATAAAAACAATTAAACATTAAAGAAACAATTTGTTGCTCGCAAAGGCTACTGGGAAATGCTATGTAGTAGGTCAGCTTAATTCGAAGCTAGTCTAACCTGTAAGGTGATTACTGTATTGCTTTGTCCCCGAGAGGTTATAGTGGTAGCTAGGGGTTTGACCCCGGTCTCCCTTGTAAAAGTTACTGTTCCATGTTACGATTCCTCTCACTCAATAAAAAAAATAAAAATTGCTAATGTAATAGAAAGTGAGTGAAACACATAGCATAGTTGCTAACTTTTTCCCAAAGTTTTAAAGAAGAAACATGATACTAATTTATATTGGTAATAATGGAGTATGTTCACTATTTTTTACTTGAGTTTTAAACTATTATTACTAGCAATTGCTTCAAAAAGTGCAAAGAGAGGCCGATAAGATTGTTAAATTGGAATTGTTCAATTGAAAAAAAATGTAATTGATTTGAAATATTAATTGTTGCATTAGATTTAGGTTGTTTAAAGCATGTTTGTATTAAGTCCGTAACGCACAATTAAAATAATAATTGAAATATTGAGATGATGAAAGTTGACTGAGATATAATTTACTACTTATTTTACCTACGAATGATTTAAAACCATTATGAAGAATATTACATTTGCCTAATTTTAAGAGTAAATCTTGTTACTTTTTTTGGGAATCTTGTTTACATATTTCTTTTAAAGAAATACATGTTTTACTTCTATACAAATTCTTTTTTTCAATAGTAATTATCATTATTATTTTAAATAAAAATAAAATTCACTTAATTTATGATTTATTAACAAAATGAGATATGTGGAGGTTTTTTTTATGTCTATTATGGATTAATAATATTTTATTAACCTTGCACTAATTTTATTATCATTTTTAAATTGTAACATTTAAATTATTAATTTTATTTTTATTTTTAAAATAAAATAAATTTGAAAATATAATTTAAATATAAAACAAGTTTTAAAAACTTAATATCATAACCTTGCCAAAAATCTTATATTGTGATATTGCCAAAAATCTTTAAGAATATATGTACATGCCAAGAAAAAGAATAATTTAACTTATTCACAATTATACTATCAAGTCCATGAAAATATCCTATTTAATTATCAAAACATTGCATATTACATATTTATAATTTAAAATTTTAATAACAGTAACTAGTACAACACCTTGAAAAAAATCTAATTCTAACTAGATAACACCAATTTGATGTTTTTATTCTTATTGGTCAAATTCTAAAAATTTTAAAATATTTCTAAACTATGTGACAAATCAATTAATTCTTTTTTATTGAGTATATATTTGTGAAGATTGGTTTTTAATGTGCAAGTGAAATATATTTATAACACTTATTCTAGATTTATTACATTTTAACACAAGTGGTATTTGTAACTACATATCTCAATTGTAGAAGAGTTCTAGGTTTCTTCAACTCTGAAAAGAAAAGCGATATTAGGATTTTTATCTGGAATAGATTCCTTTCTATTGAAAAAAAAAATCCAACTCTAACTAAATAACACCAATACTTAACATCTTAATAATTTGATGTTATTATTTTTATTGGTCAAATTCTAAAAATTCTAAAATATTTCTAAACTATGTGAGTGAAAAAAAAAAAAATAGTTTTTTTTTAAGTACATGTTACTGGAAATTGGTTTTTAGCCTGCAGGTGAAATATATTTATAACATTTTTTCTAGATTTATAACACTTTAACACAAATGATATTTGTAAGTGCATATCTCAATCGTAGAATCATGGGTTTCTTTAGAGGGTGTGTCACTGAAAAGTGATATCCCGATTTCTAATTGGAATCGATTCCCTTCTATGACATTCCAATTCACTCAAATTTTAGTTTCCAATTTTTTAATTTTTTTCAGGGAAAGACACCCTAACAAATATTTGCATGTCCAAATTTACAAATCTGAAACTTTCAAATGAAAGAAAAGATCTGTATTGTTTAGTTCAAATTTCAAATATTCAGTGAAAATTCGGGATTTTTAAACTTTTGAGTTGATGCCAAAAATCGATCTCTGTGGCTTATCTATTTATAGACAAATAATACCATAAAAGTTACTTGAATTAATATCAATTTATAGACAACTAATACCATAAAAGTTACTTGAATTAAATTGCTTACTAAGGAATGAGAAGTTACACAACTATTTATAGACAAATGAAGGTAAAACACAATAAATCCGTGTAAGTAAAATGATCTAATTTATCAATTTCCTTCTCTGTTGAGCGGCTAAAATCATTAATTATAATTTATCATAAATCTTTTGGAAATTCGCATTATCATTAGAGAACCGAGGTGTTTCGAACTACTTAGTGTAGTTTATCATTAAGAAATATTGATTTATTAATTTAAATAACATTTATCATTACAATTTTTTTTTAATTTCATTAACATCCGAGTAATATTAACTTAATATTATTAAAATTATAAATAATAAAAATTAAAATAACTCTCCTTAAAATAATAAAAAACCTCAAACCTAATTAATTTAGGTTTTATTACTTTAAAGTTTAAATCTAATAAATAGAAAATTAAAATGAACTTGGTTGATATTACATACAATAATATCATTATATTTAAAAGACACCGAATATTTAAAAGTCACATAATGCTAGAATGCATTATATCTTCAATCATAACTAACTTTAATGATGAAATCCCTCTTATTATTTTTAGAATTTTAATTTCCAAACTAATATGAATGGTTAAGAGGCACATGCTAAGGTCAATAAAAACCAAACAACCTCACCAATAATTTTAATGTCATTAAAAAATGAACATCTAAGTAAAAGTATATGATCACTCATACTTATTAAAATTCGGAGAGCACATTAACACCAATAGTGAAACCTAATAACAACACAAAAATCAAACCACAAACCCTATAACTTAAAATCAACAAATAACCCTCATAATTGAATTCTAATATTTTAAAAATAAGAAAATCACTTTGACAATCATACTCTACATCTTGCAAATTTAAAATATACACTACATTTAGAAAACAAAACAACCATATAATCTTACAACAAAAACGCTATACAATATCTACCCTCATAATTAAACCCTACCTATTGCAACCTAAATAAATCCTAACTGCACGACCAGGAAAGACCATGCACTAGTTTAACAAAAAAAACAAGGTAACACCCATATGATAAGAATGGTAGAACTATTACCAGCCATGTTTTTCACTCTTTCATTAAAAAATGAAGGAAGCCAAAAGACGGACTGCATAGAAGGTTGACATCGCTCTCGGTTTGATAGTGCTACTAATGAATAACCTTATTCTTATGCAACAGGAGACACACACTATCGCAACATGGTTAAATCATTTGGATTTACTCTAGGCACGAGCGATGGGGCTACCTTTAAAATGGATTTAATTTTTTTGAAATTAAATTGTAACACTTTGTATTCCCAAAAATCTCAGCTATGGATTAGGTAATCACATAAAGCATATTTGTTTGACAATAAATTTTGCTACTGTATTTTTAAAAAAATTAAAATTCCACAACCCCACATTGTTGAAATAAGTACCATTATAATTGAAATTAATTTGTAAGGCTCTGCGCTCCCAGAATCTTAGCCGTGGATGAAGTATATTATGTGGAAAACCAAAAAATTCCACAACTCCTCATAGCTGAAATAAGTGCAATTAAAATTAAAATTAAGTTGTAAAGTTTTGCACTCCTGGAAAATGTAGCCGTGGATTATGTAATCACATGAAACATATTCCTTCTGAAAACAAATTTAAAAAAAAAAAATCGTCTTACAATAAATTTGGGTCATTAGTTTAAAAAAAAAAATCCACAACCACACATAATTGAAATAAATACGCCTATTAACTTAATAAATTAACGAGTAGTCTTTAGTGCGACATTTTGAAGGCTTTTACGGTGGCTTTTTCCGGTGTAATTTCTCTAAAATCCTGCAGGAATTCATTGAAAAGAGAAGTTTGATTACTAATCTTGCACAATCGAGGTGCCCTAGAGGTTTTTGAGGGTGCTGAATCCATATATAGAGTAAAAAAACCAGTTTAAATAACAAAAACCAAGATTTTACCTCAAATTTTTTCACCAGATTCTGGCACCCGAAACTCCAAAAAGTTGCAATAAAGACAAATCCATAAATTAAAATATAAAATTATAACAATTTGATTGAAATAAAGCATAATCAAATCAATAAGCCATATTCAAAACACACCCTCGTGTAAAAGTTAATCAACTTCTTTGTTGTTTGATATAATAAGTGAACGTATTATAAGTTTCAGAAGGACTATATTCATAGGAGACATCCGAGGGTTTGCTAGGGAATCAATCTTAAATCCCTCATGAAAATTAGAACTTAGAGGATGAATTCGAAAACTACCAGTGGTTTGAATTCTACGATCATGCCTGAGATGTGGGGAATCTTGAATATCATCTGAACAGAGATTTCGTCAACCGGATCATGTTATTTGGTGGGGAATTTTTTTCCTTTTGGTTGAAGACTATAAATTGTTGGTGGCTTGTAATGAATGCAAGATTTCTTTATTTCTATATAGTCGGTGTTTCAATCTGGCGCAGACCAAAAATCCTTGTAGGATACAAACAACATATTTAGCAATTAAAATTTCTTTCTCATTTTTTATGTGAATTGCACAACACAGTTTTTGTACTCATTCTTACAAATTTTGTATCTGACATAGTGAACACAATTTCAACGCCTATCAGATTTATCTAAACTATGGTATAATTTATCCCAAATCCGTTCTCCTGGATTTCATCGGAATAACTGAATTTAAATATGATATTCATCCAAGAAAAATTATGCCTATCATTTCATATTTAGAAGTAATGCCCTATGTAAAGCCAGGCAATATGAGAAAAACAAAAGGTTTTATTATATCAGAAACCTTCATCAAATTACAGGAATCCTGATCCAAAAAGGTAGGAGAAAATAAATGGGAATTAAAATACACAAGTGCAAAATAACTTTGTGCACTGCTAATCCAGTGTAAATGAGGCAATACTTGAAGCTATAAAAATTGTTGTTTCTAAATCGTGATTTTACAAAATAAATGGTCTAAATAAAGGTAATGATCTGAGACCCTGAAATAATTACTTCCTAAATAATCCACGGATTTGTTGATTTTGGCGATAGTAGGCACATCATTTCACATAATTTTCAGAAGCGTCTGATTGCATTTCATGAAAAAAGCCCTTAAAGATTGCAAGATTCGAAATCAATTCACAAGAAGAAAAAAAAAATCTCAGCCAAATAAAGACTTACAAGTGCATTGCTATGAGTCGGTATGACGCGACCATTATATGTGAAAATTTGCACATCAGATTTGTATCCTTCTTGAAAAAGCCTATTCCATGTGTTTGCGATTCCTTTTGTCACATAGTTGTAACCCGGATACTTGTGGCAGAAATGAGTTACGGAAAATATGTTTTGCAAATGGCAGCGGTTATAATCTGGACCTAGCAGAGGAGGAGGCTTGGGGAAGAAACATTTACACTGCCATTTTCCCATGCCTTCCTTCATGATTCCTTTCCATGAAATCTATTATACAGCTGACCAGAAATAATTTTTTCCAAAAATAAACTCAAATTCAAGAATAATCCAACTTTATCCATGCTACGAAGTCGGCTTCTGATAGCCTCATGCTTCCCACAGCGTCACGCTTCCTAGGATCCCAGGCCTTATCGCATTCAAAAAATAATTTCCATATTTCGCTGTGTTGTTCATTGCCATAAATAGAGTCTTAGTCGTGCAGTCACCATAAAATTCAGATTCACTTCCATAAAATCTATGAAGAATTCAAATGAAATCCCCTTGAAATTAGGCATAAAAATGGTGCACTATGAAGAATTGAAACGCAATCCTAACTTCGTCATAAAAGAATTCAAATGGAATCTCGAAACTTCCTCGTAAAAATGGTGCGCAAAGATTTAAGTGGATAGCAAGGCCGCGTAAAAATCTATATACACATGTCAAATGGAGACAGGAAGTGTCGACTAAAACCAAAAGTACATTGATTCATAAGAAAAGGACTATCAACCTAATAAAAGAAATAGTGAGACACTAATGTGTTTCCATAATAATGAACAGTGTAACTCACTAATTAAAATACACAATTTTAATTTAGTTTCATGATAATGAAATAATATGCTTAAATAATAATAAAAATAATAATAAATTAATATATTTATTATATTATTTCTTAAATTTTGAATATAAAATATGATTTTTTAGTTGATTTATGCTTTAGGTCATGTGGATTTTTTCCAGATTTTTGTAGCAATCCAATCGAAGGTAAATTTTCATTAGGGGAATTTTGAGGTCTAAAATGGGCCTCCTAAGAAAAATGTACAATCAAAATTCACTTTATGAGAACCAATCACATTTTAAGGGATGACATCATCTCTAATGGTTGAAGTGGCATTGTTTGAGTTAAAGGTACTTACTTGTCACATTCTCAATAGTGGATAAAAACCTCATGGTTAACCATGGTAGTGCTCTAAATAATTTTAAAGTCAAATTAAAGTACTCATAATAAATGTCATTTCACACTTTTTGAGTAAAAATATATTATTGTCATTTCATATTTCTTGAAAGAAACAATGCATATCCCTATTCATCTATTATATTATATTATATTATTTTTATATAGTATATTAATTACATTTTATTATACAATTTAAATAATATAAATTTTAATTAATAACATTTAATATAATTAAGAATTTATAAATTTATATTTATATTTTATTTTAAGTCATTTAAGTACAAAGGACAGATGAATTAGTTGTTCAATGATAATGATTTTTTCTTGAAAAGCTCATTCTTATTTATAGTCACATCAATACAATTTTTTTATTAATTTTATTTTGGTACAACTTTTGAATTGAATTTAACTATGGTTACATGGATTGTGGTCCAAAAAGTGAATTGAAAATTCATAAATATTATTTTATTGGTTTAACTATTATTTTATTATTTCCTTAGGAGGCCCATTTTAGACCTCAAAATTCCCCTAATAAGTGATTCAATGATGAAGACAATTTCTTTTCTAAGAATGGTTGTAGGACGAGTAAACTCTTTTTCAGTTCCATTGAGCTAAGAGGCTCATTCTATAGTCCAGTGTGAAGGCAATGTGTAAGAGTGTACATGCTCAACTTGGAGTTAACATGTGTCCCTCTTAAAATAAAAATAAAATATTCTCTAAATAGAAAAACAATGTAAGTCATAATAAAAAAATAAAAAAGAGTATGTTATGCATGTTAATATAATTTCATGTAAAGTAATTAGAAGTAAAAAAAAATATGTAAGTAGGATGTTTAAACCTTATACTTTTCTAAAATATTTTAACACATTATTTAAATAAATCATTTGAAGATCTATGCTAAACAACTTATGTGAATATTAACTTCATATATATCTATATATAGAAAAAAATGTTTAAAAGAAAATATTTTAAGGTTGTATATAATAAAATATCCAATATAGGTTATGAATAAAATATTTTAATATGAATTAATATTGACATATACTTAAAATATATATATCATTCAAGAATACAAATTAAACAATAAAAAATTACATGTTTATTTTCACTCTAAAACAATTTTGCACCTAAAAAAAATTAATCCCTCTAGGCTCATGTTAGATCCTTGTTTAAGATGGATCTATCGTGGTATAGTTCCATTTTGGAATTTCAGTTGTTAGATGTTTATTTCGAAGAAGGGTTTGGCTTGCAGGTTTAATGGATTTTGGCCACGACTAACAAATCTGTACAAATGGATCTCAGAGACATGGAAACCTCATTTAACAGATGATTTGAATATTTATCCCATGGCTCAAGGCTTTTTTCATTGTTTTTTTACAATATTGAGGACAAGTAGACCATTTGTGAATCCAAGTCATGGTTCTGGGGCAGTATTGGTCTCTTCATGCATCCTTGGCCTCCCACCTTTGATCCGATAATGGCATCAATCTCCACAACTCTAGTTTGGGTAAGGCTTATGAGCCTACCCTTTCATCTTTGGAATCTCCAATCATTATCCTTTATTAGGAATGAACTTGGAAAGTTTTATTGTTGCAACCCATATACAATGTTTTTTTATAAAACTACTTATGCTCGAATTTGTGTGGAGATGGACTTCAATAAGGGTTTTTCCACTGAGATCAATTTGACGGCCCCAAATTGTGTCTATGTCCAAAAGTTTGACTATGAAAATATTTTATTTCGGTGTAGAGCATGCTATGAAATGGGGCATGTAATTAAAAAATGCCCCAAGCATCAGAGCAATAAAGATTTGAAAACATTTTGAAGGTCTAAATGTGGGAAGGAGCTCAGGGTGATCAATATACGGTATACAAAGAGGAAGAGTCTCAAGATCAGAAAGAAATAGAAGATAAATCAGAAGTTGATACTGCTAAAGAAAATGCATCATAGGCAACAAAAATCAATCAAGAAAAATGCATGCCAATGAGGATTCCCTGGACTTGACAGCGAAAGTGGAGAAGCAACAAACCCTCTTGGAAAATGGATCCCCTATAGAAACCACGAGGAATAATGTTGGAAAGGAAACTTCTTGGGAAGATCCAACGGATGAGGAAGTCTTCAATATCAGCAACATGCACTTGTCGAAGAATGACCCAGAATTTGCAAAAAATACAAATTGGACTTAAGTTAGGAAGAAAGGAAAAATTCTCCAAGAAAAACAAGAATTTAGACTAAATCAAACAAAAAATAGTGAAAAATGGAATGTAAATGTTGGGGTTTATTTGGAATTTTTTTATTTGGAAAGGGACTACAATTTTTGTGTCATGGGGAACTCACTTTAGAGTTTGGATTGAGCCTTTGTGCTCAATCTCAAGCCTGCAAGGAAGATTGGAATATGTAAAGGTTCTAGCCTTGCAATCTAGATTTTTTAATAATACAAATATCTGCCCATTTCCTTAAAAATAAATGAATAGAAAATATATCAGTGATTTATTTTCGTAAACATGAGGTGGTAAACTCACTAATTTTTGTGTCAAATTTGAATCATTGTTTATGAAGGAAAGAGAGTGAGACACCAATTTCTTTCCATAATAATGAAGTAGTATACTCACTATCTTATTGACGCAACAAGCCGAAAGTCCACCCCAAGGAGAGCTGGTCAAATGTTACGTGGCTCTGTCTTCATTTCCCTTTATTTTATTTATCAATTTCAAACGAAATGACAATTAAATATAATCGTGACTTTGGATGTTATGTTACATTCCTGTCATATGTATATATATACACTTCTCGCCTTTTTAATAATCGCAACAAAACCTTATAACAAACCTTTGGTACTGGCCCCACCTACATAGTTGATTTCCCAATCAAATGCGTGCGTCGTACCTGACTATCGTCCGTGCACTTTGATTAAATTCTGAGCAAGTCTGTCATGTGACCTCTGTTAGATCACAAGGCTCCAGATCGATGAGCTATACGCATTTCGCTTGGCTTCCTTGGTCGAAGTATAACGTGCGAAATGAATACGGAAAGGCGGTTTCTCCACGGTCCAATCTTGCCACGCGTCGGTTTCTCTATGGAATCGCTCCCTCCTCCAGGAATACCACTTATTGTTGAAAGGTGGTGCGAAATGGGAAATCTACCCTTGGAAACCCACTTGTGGTTTCGCTACAGTGATTGACTGCGGTTGTACGTCCGAGTTGCGCTTTCCTATGTATATTCTCGTTTATTAACTCCGGGTTTAATCTCCAGTTGGGGAATTCAATTGACACAAAAAAAGTAAATTTCTTTATTAGCGGGATTCCATTACCATAAAACAAAGTTCCACGACCAACATCACTATACAAACCTCGCTTGTGGGTGGAATGAATCCAACAGGGTTTATCCGATTAAATCTAAGGGAAACCATGGACCGAGAAGTACATAACCAATACGACAGGTTAGTCTAACAAATATATATGTATATATATAGTCCAACCACTTCACAGTTAAACCAATTTCTTCACAATAACGACACCAGACAGCTAGATACTCAACAGAAATTGAAATTCATTCAACTGGAAGCAATTGTAACACACAGAGTTTTATTGCAAAAATATCTCGCCACTCTCCCTCTATGCATCCGAGGGAATACATTTATATACATAAACATATGTCCTTTCGGTTCCTCTGCGAGGACCGTTATGGAAGTTCAAGAGCCTCATTACAATTATTTGGAAACTAAATAAGACAGATGGACTGAACCTAACCATTCGACTTCTACAACTCTTTAACTACTCTAAAAGAAACAATCAGCTGAGGTATTGACACCTAGCTGTTACAATTCAACTGTTCTCGAACCCTCAATAGCCACAACATGTGGACAAACCTCCTACATTGTTGGCTAGTGCCTAATGCCCCTGCATCACTTATCCCCTAAGTTTTGAATAGAAAACATAACAATTATTTATTTCCATGATAATGAAGTGGTGTAACATACCCCTTACTTAACCCTAGCCCAAACTATGGGTAGAAGGAGATAGTTACTATGTTGAATCAAATCCTAATGTCCTGTTATGGAAATGGGGTCTAAACTTTTTAATCTTTTTCAACAATCCTAGAAAATAAATTGGATAACATCGTTGTGTTTGTCTCGTCAAAACCTTTCCAACAATATAAATTTTTCTCTAATCCGACTCCCGGATTAAAATATATGGTCGATTAGAGTCTTTGCCAATCAAATTGTGCCACGTCATCAAGTCTCTCACATGGCACCAACGTGGATGTCCACATCATCGACCACATGGAAACTTTTGACCCATTCATACGTGTTAAACCCCTTCCAAGACCAACATACAATGTGAAATATATATCTATATATTACACAGGCATGGGCCCTCTTCATGGCCACGATGCCACCCACGTGGCAACATTTCCTAGTTATTGTCTTGTTCATACTGTAATATCCTTCCATACAAATGAGTGCCCATAAACTTAATTTTATGAGCTATACAAGTGCGGGCCCCTCCCTGGTCACCTCACCCCGGGAATAAAATCCCAATGGAATCCAATAGTATTCCTCGTTGAAACGTCAAGGACAACCTTTTGGGATACATGGAATTTCAAACTCTACACTAAGGCTTAACCTCCTCCTTAACTGGTAAATGAGCTCATTCACGCCAAATGGCGCTTGTCCCCATCAAACAGGCCCCACAAGTCACATCACCCCGATAAATAGATCCTGATAGTTCTACCATGCCCTTCGTCCAAATTCTCCAGGGTCCAAGGTCTGAGATGATGTCACAAGTCCTAAGAATTGGGATGACATCATCCTTCGTCACTCCCTCCCTCCACGTCATGTGTGTTGTGGGTTCCACTGCATCCATTGTCACACAATTTGCATAAAATCTTATTGAAAAGGAAAGACTAGATTTGTGTGTTTTTTGTCGTTGATACCATGCCAATGTGACACGCTTAATTGGTGGCCCCACCAAGCTACGTCCTCCTGAGGATTTAATCATGGGAGTTTCCCCATGGGCCTCCCTTTGAAACCTTTAGGGTAAAAGTCTCGGGGCCATCCAATGGTAGAGAAAACATCGTAATCATCGATGGTATGGATTTCCCCCTGCCTATGTGCTTGGTCATCATGCCTGCACATGTGATTACAAAGGATTCAAGCCTCCTCCTCCAGGGTACTAAGGTTCTACCCTACGCTTATATATGTGAATACAAATATATAAGGGTTATACAGATCGTTTGGGACTACCCTCCTGAGCTTTCCAACACCTGACCCAAGTCATTATTCCATGATATATATATATATATACAAAAGTTACGATATCTCTCTTGAGCTTTTCCCGTCTCGGCCTGGATTTTGACTTACGACCCATGTATCCTTGTATTCACATTGTTGTAGATTCATTCTCCTGGGATTAATTAATTAAAAATGAAAGCCTTATATACATGTCTATAATAAAATCACTCAAAATTCCACCCATCTCAATTTATGCATCAACTTAAACAACAATTCAAAATTCGAGAGACATAGGCAACATTTCAAGCCTTGGGTAGAAAGAGATATACATTTACATATATTTATAGGTGTACAAACTGCAAGACCTTTCTCCTTGCATACTTAACACCTTAAGAATATATATATATATATATATATATATATACCATCCTTCTTTATTTTATTAGTCATATAAAGGCCACTTATGTAAATCATTTAAAAATGCAGAGATCACTTCAACACAAGGATTTTTCCCATCTTCCATACTCAGGTAAATAGATTAATTTCAAGATCTCAAAGACAAAGAAATCAAATTTTCTACATTCAAGCTAGCAAACCAACTTCATGCATAAAAATAAGTGCAGGAATTTAGCCACTAATTATAGCATAGACACCCAACCATCCATAATGTGATGTAATGATTAGAAGGCACATTCCTCACAATAAGCACATAACACTAGACCATTGGTATATAGTTTAAGCGCACATGATACACTCGTGTGCAGAGGTACAACCACCCCATGCACCCAACAAATATACTAAATTGTAAGTCCAAAACACATATAGAGATTAAGAATGTAACTATTTCTCTTTAGTCACGCAGAGCCACTCCATTTTTCCAAAATCATGCAACAATCATTTCATACATTCATAATGGCATACAAGAAGTTCAGTAGGCAAGGTTAGGTATTCAAATTTATATGAACGCTTATTTGGTATTGAAGAAACTTGGAAATTGAGATTGGGAATTTGACTCTCCACCCCTTAGACGAGCTACAACCAATCTTTCTTGCAACTGTCACCTATGAGCCAGATTCCAGAGCTTGAGTAGGAGAGCTTCCAGAGCAACAATTCAAGAGTGTCAGCTACAACCGTGTGCATTAAGGCCACACCACCTTCACCCACCATAGTTCAATAAAAAAAAAGAGTTTGTTTTTCATTTTAGAGGAAGGTTCACCAGTTGTGTTGCTATAGAGGGAACTCTTTCAATCAAAAACAAAACTTGATCAGAACAGAACCAAAAAATACTTCTACCTTTGACCCTACTCATCCATCTCTTAAGTAATTATGTTCTAGGATTCTCTAATTCCATTACTTCTCCCTTCAAGTTACATACTATCGTGACTCCTTTGGGTGTGAATATTCTTGCCTCTTCATGTTATGCAAATGGGATTCTCTTCATTTACTCCAACCATTAAAATTTGTGTTCCACCGTCTTTGTCTGCCAGCACAACCCAACTTCACTAAATTTGACTCTTGCAGATCTTTTCAGAGGGTTATGTATGGTTCCCAACCACTCCTTTCTTAGCTGAATTTATTTGAAATTGGTTTTTTCCTATCTGAGTGGTGGTGGGGATGTTTTTGTGCCAGCTCTCTGCCCCACTCTCCTATTGGTTGACTTTAGGCTATCAATATTGCCTGTGCAACCCATGCTGCCTCTTAATTTTGTCCTTTTATCCTTATGAAATTATCCTAGGCTAGCATGGCTCTTTTGTCCTCTTGTCCAACTTCATTAATTAATATGATTAGCCCCATTTAAAGAATATCTACCAACCATTCAAGGCTATCACTCAATAATTCAATCTTCCTCCAAATCCCAAGAAATCTCCTTCCTCAAACTCTGGAATGTGTTCCAATTCTCGAGCCTTTTTAATCATAATCAAAATACATTAAATATTTACAATGAAGGGGAATTAGCCTAGGGTTGTCACAATACCCTCCCCCTTGGAGTAACACCGTCCTATGTGTTCTTATATTGAACATGGTGCAAAACATGCTTAGTCCTAGTATAAATAAATTGTGAGCTTTTTAATACGGCTCAATTACAATTACATTATGCATGAAATATACATGAAAAATTTCCTTGGATCGGTCGTTTTCGGTGGCGTCTTTGAAATTTTCCTAGTGTTTTTGTCACACCTAATTTCAAATTGCTAGATTTCCTTTTTATTGGAGTTCTTCCTGACTCCATCATCCATTGTTTTTTACTCTTGAGCTCTTATTCCTTCAATAAACAATTCCCAACTCATTACTTCCCAAAACACCCCCAATTTTATCCTAATTCCAAGTAACCATGCTCATCACTCTTTTCAAAATCAAAATTATTTTCTGGCATCCCCTTCATTGCCTCCCAGTTCCTTTGTAAATATGATCCCCTTCCATGCAGTCACTCACCTTCCAAGTTCAGGCATCCCCTTCTCTGCTTCTCAATCCCTTGGGTGATCCATTCCTTGGCAAGGCTTCCTTGCATCGGAAGGATTTCATAACCAAGGCAAGTCCCTACCTCAAAATTTTCGTAACATTCATACCATGCTTCATGGTAATCGGTTGGCACCATTGGGTGCTAGTGTCCCACAATGGACCTCCTAAAATATCTTCCAACATACTACTACATGATTTAATTCATTTTTTGTTGTTGCTATAACCTTGCAGCCAACTCCATCCACCCAAAATTTGAAATTCCATGCTTTCCTATATCATCGCACATAAATATCCATGAGTTTCATCAGAAATAAATCATGATAATTTAAATCATGCCTCATTAAAAAATTATTCATGAGGTGGCATTTTCAAGTTTTATTTTGGTTCCTTTCACAACGAGTCAAATTAGCTCATAGATGAAATAATCACGGATCAAAATATCAAAACATGTTCTTAATTAGTTCACGAATTTCATGAAATAAAATGAAATATTGATACTTATATTTGAACTACTTGTTTTTTCTTTCTTTACACACACTGGATCCATTTCCCAACCTCAAAAGCATCTAGTGGCCTTTTCTCTTCCCGTACACACACTAGATCGGTTTCCAAACTAGACAAGCACCCAATTCCTTCTCTTCTCTTTGACATCGTAAACACGCTGCATTGGTTTACAAACCTGATCGCACACAATGCATTCTTTTCTCTTCAACCTCGTACACACACTGGATCTATTTCCAAACCCAATAAGCACCCAGTGCCTTCTCTTCTCTTCAACTTCAATTTTACTAAGTGGTTCATCGCCCCCCGAGGCATGCACTTAATATCTACTAAATATAAATAATCCCCCCTCTCACTCACTTCCCTATGAGTGTGGGCACTACCAATCTCGGTATTCTTCTGTTGGCATAAATATAATTTACCATCAAAACTTCCATCACAACTATGTTATCTATTGAACACAGGAACAAATTAAAGAAGAAAGAAATGTAAAGAAAACTGAATGGAAATCAACACACGTACACAAGTAAACACACAATTATTTACATGGTAAAACCTTTACAATGTGTTAAGGAAAACTCCAAGGGGAAAGGGATTGGAAAATTCTATTAATCAAGAATGATTCTCCATAGTTACAAGCCTATCGAACCACCTCAATTTAATATGGGCTACATCGTTACATCATTACATAACCGCTTCTTAGTTATACAAATTGACTAACTGGTAATAACTAAATTTTCCCATTAATTACTTAAATTTTGTTGTCACATTTCAACAAACTCCACCTTGACAAAAAATTTCCTAATCCCTTGCCCATCCCCATTCATTATCTCTTCTGCAAGCCAAGAGAAGCCAGGCACCATCGCAACTTCTCTACTGTAACTAGCTTCATGAATACATCTGAACAATTCTCTCGTGTACGAACCTTCTTGAGAGCTACTTTGCTGCCATCGATCACATGTCTCACAAAGTGATACCTTACATCAATGTGCTTGGTCTTGTTGTGATAAGTTGGAATTGTAGCTAAATTGATAGCACTCTGACTATCACATAACACATTCACTTTCTCTTGCATCCTTCCAATCTCATCAAGCATACATTTTAACCAGCTTTCCTTTTTACAGGCATCTGAAGCAGTTGTATACTATGCTTCAGTAGTGGAAAAAGAAATTGTCTCTTGAAGCTTTGACATCCAACTAATTACTCCACTTGCAAGAGTAAAAAAATAACCTGTAGTAGACCTCCTTTTGTCCAAATCACCTGCATAATCAATATCCACATATCCGCAGACTAAACCTTCATGACCATCAAAGATGACGCAATGGTCACTTGTGCCTCTCAAATACCGAAGCACCCATTTCACTGCTCGCTAATGTTCATCCTTTGGATTTTCCATGAACCTGCTAACAACCCCAACTGCATGTGAAATGTCAGGTATTGTAGATACCATCGCATACATTAAATTTCCTAACGCATTTTCATATGGTACACAAGGCATATACCTCTTCTCTTCATTATTTCTAGGACTCAAAACCGAAGAAAGCTTAAAATGGGAAGCTAACGAAGCATTAACAGGTTTCACATTGTTCATATCTAACTTTTCAAGTACTTTCTCCACATACTTTTACCGTGATAACCAAATCTTACCATTCTTCCTGTCTCTTTGTATCTCCATGCCCAAGATATGTTTTTATGCTCCATAATCCTTCATATAAAAACTCCTAGAGAGCTAAGCCATTAATGTGTTGATTTCATCCATGCTTTTGCTTGCAATAAGCATATCGTCAACATATAACACAAGGATAATGAATATTCCATTGAAATTTTTTAAGTAAACACAATGATCATACTCACTTTTGATAAAATTTTGGCTCACCATGAAGGAGTCAAACTTCTTGTACCATTTCCTGGGCGACTACCTCACACCATACAATGGTTTCCTGAGCTTGAAAAATAATATTCTGCTGTGATATTGTACAAAACCTTATGGTTGTTCCATATATATCTCTTCATCCAAATCACCATGAAGAAAGATTTTTTTAACATCTAATTGTTCTAACTCAAGGTCAAGTAATGCAGTTAATGCTAACATAATATGAATAGAAACAAGTTTTACGACCGGTGAAAAAATATCATGAAAATAAATACCTTCAACCTGAGAATACCCTTTTGCAACCAGCCTTGCGTTATACCTTTTGATACTTCCATTAAATTTTTGTTTCATTTTGAAGACCCATTTGCATCCAACAATACTTCTCCCTTCAGGAAGTTCTACAAGATCCCAATTATTTTTCTTGGCTAAAGAATCCATTTCTTCTTCCATATATTTTTTCCATTTTTCGTTGTCTGCATCATCCACTTCTTCCTGATAAAAATAATATTCCTCATCTTCAGTAATCAATGCAAAATATGAAGCGGAATATTCATACCTTTTGGGTGTTCTTCTTTCCCTTGTAGACCTTTTTAGAGTGACTGATTGCTGAATTTGTTCTGGAACCTCTACAATATCCTTTGCTTCTTCACCTTTTCTTTAGAAGTCTCTCCTTCCTTTCGAATTTTTGGAATATTTTTAGCCTCCAATTGAATTTGTTGATTTGGTGATACCTGTTCCTATTCACCTTTTTCAACATCCGATTTTAGAAGAGAAGATTCATCAAATGTTACATCTCTACTAATGACTATCTTTCGTGAAGAAGGATTCCACAACTTGTATCCTTTCACTGCATAATCATACCCAAAAAAGACATAACATTTCGATTTTGGATCTAACTTTGAGTGTTGATTCCTAGGAATAAGAGCGTAGGCATCACAACCAAAAATATTTAAATGTGAATAATCACAAGACTAACCCAACCAAACTTCTTCAAGAATTTTTCAATTTATGGCAACATAAGGTGATCTATTAACTAAATAACAAGTAGTATATACTACTTATTCCCACAACTCCTTTTGCAGGTTAACATTTTTTATCATGCTTCTGGCTCTTTCCATAAGACGTTCAACAATGCCACTTTGTTGAGGAGTATAAACAACAGTTACATCCTTCTGCTTTTTTTGATACAATTGTTGCCTCACTGATCTGATTACTTCCTTTGAGTCTGTGAATATTCCCGAACTTTTCTGCCTTCATAATAACCAGGGCGCCTTTTGAGACTTTCAACACTCCATTTTGACCTATATACTTATAACCATCCGAATCCAAATTAGCTCCTGAAGAAATCAATTTTTTCCTCAATTCAGGTACATGTATAACCTCAGTTAATGTTCTAACTATATCATCATACATCTTAATTTTTACATTTCCCATCCCAATTGTCTGACAAGAAACATTATTTCCTATAAACACATAACTACCATTCACAACTTCATATAAAGTAAACCAATTTATGTGCGGAATCATGTGATGAGAAGCAGCAGAGTCTAACAACCAACTTCCAACATTCTAAGAGACATTGCAAATAGGTAAAGCTTCATCTACTATTCCTACTTCAGCAGATAAAACTTCATCAACCATATCTGAATCAACTTGATTTTCTTCCTTCTTCTCGTTTTAAGACTCCTTCAGTTTCCAACAGTGTTTCTTAAGGTGTCCAATTTTGTTACAGTACTAAAATTTAGCGCTATACTTATTTCCATTTGATTTTGATCTGGAAGAACCCCTTGCTTTCTCCCCTCTCCCTTTGACTGAACTCCGGCTACCATGGCTTATAGCACAGATGTTTCAATATTGTATTTTCTCCGTACATCTTCAGATAACAGAGCTCCCACAACTAATTCAAATTTCAAAGAATCAACAGTGCTCAAGCTGATTGAAGTTATGAAGTGGTCCCATGACTCGTGCAGAGAACACAACAAGGTTATAGCTTTGTCTTCTTCCTGAATTTTAACTTCCATATCTGAAAATTGGAAAATAAGTGTATTAAAAACATTTAAATGTTCTGCAATTTTTGTACCCCCCTTCATCCAAAGACTGTACAATTTTATTTTCAAATAAATTATGTTGGTCAATTATTTGGTCATATACAAAGCTTCTACTTTTTCCACAAACCTGTAGTTGTACTCTCTTCAACGATATTGAAGAGAAATCCATCTGCCAGGCATAATCTAATGGTACTGAGAGATAAGGCATCCAAGTCCTCCTAGTTTGAATTTGTGATGCTTGCAGATTTTTTCTTCACCCCATCTGATGCTTTGTGCAACCCTTGTTGGACCAGCAAGTCCCTAACTTTCAGTTTCCATAGTGCGAAATTGTTCATCCTAGTGAACTTCTCCACCTCAAACTTTGCATTCATCATGTTGGCCATTTATTCCTACAAATATTCCTACTCTAGATTCATGATTTTCCCTTCTCTCTTAAATTTCCAACTAGGGTTTAAAAAAAAACAAATTTATTGTTTCCCCTTCTTTCATCTAGGGTTTATTTCTGGTTTCCAACCTTGAGATTTCCTTTCTTGTTTTAAATTTCTAGAATCTGATTTCCCTTATTGTTTTAAATTTCCAGAATTTCAAACAAAAAAAATATTTCAAACCCTATTCAAATCTTTCTATTCAAACCCTTAGAGTTTAGAATTTCAGAAATAAAATTTCTCCTTTAATTTTTGTTCTAGAAACAACCCTCCTCTTCAACCAGAATATTTACTTCTTCAATTCTGTTTTAAAAAAGATATTTAGTTATCTTTACATTTCAACTAGACAATTTCCTCCTTAAGTTCCTTTTTAAAAAATATATTATGTTTTCTTTAAAAAAAATATCAGTAGTTTCTGGCTTTTTCTCATAAAAAAATAATTATTTATGTACCCGATTTATGTTCAAAAGGGCCTGCACTTTCTAGCACTGCATCAAACTCTCATTCACCAAAGAGAAATTTCGCGGTTCTCTCGGTGGCAGCATCTACTTCAAACCCTGGCCATGTCTTTTTTATACATAATAGAGGTAGTGTGGCTTAGATCGTGCAACAACCTTTTCCTTCAAACGCTCACAACAACATTTTCCTTCAAACGCAGTGGAATGGACTTTTCTATCAGACATAATTTCAGTCTTACCACTGGCCGGTATTTTAGTGCCAGTCAAAAAAATCTTCAACGACGAGCAATACACCAATGTCAGGAGTCAGCTCTTACAAACTCACCAACATAAAAAAAACTTTCGCTCCAAACTTCGCACGAGATCTTCCCTCCGACGACATGGCTTCTTTCTTTATGGCGGTCTGGTTTGATTGCTAGCTGCATCAAAAAATCATAGTTCTTCGGTGGTATAGCTTCTCCCTAAGAGTCGAGGCTCTTCAGTGGCTTCAACGGTGGCTGCAATTTCCTCCCTCTTGACTTAGAACGACAGCAACTCACAACTCTCGACAATGATTTAGTGCTATGGTTTATCTTCAGGCGAAAATGGTCTTCAACAACAACGATTTGACTTATAAATGACCCTCATAACATTATCAAGGCTCTGATACCATTTATTGAACTCAAGAACACATTAAAGAAGAAAGAAATGTGAATAAAATTGAATGGAAACCAACACACATACACAAGTAAACACACAATGATTTACATTTTAAAACCTTGAAAGTGTGTCAAGGAAACCTCCATGGGGCAAGGGATTGGAAACTTCTATTAATCAAGAATTACTCTCCACATTTACAAGCCTTTCGGGCCACCTCATTTTAATATGGGCTACTTCGTTACATCGTTACATAACCGCTTCTTAGTTATACAAATTGACTCACCAATAATAACTAAATTTGCCCATTAATTACTTAAATTTTGTTGTCACATTTCAACATTATCATCACAACTTCCACATCACTTTTATATGGAACATAAACACAAAATGCAGGCTAATAAAATCCCATACCTACCTTTCCCAACACATCGCAAAACACACAAGCCCAAACAATACCATACCTGCCTATCATGATACATTACATAACAAATACATATACACATGGCACAATACAACGTTTACACATATACACATTTACCACACATACACATATACACATGAAACAACACATACACATATAGACGACATCATTCCTTCCCTGTCATCACAACTCCTATGACAAATTCAAGGCTAAGGAAACCCCAATCCTGGGTGGTATGCCTGTTCCAATATCATCCCAAGAAACCCCCAATTTGGGTGGTGTACATGTATGTTTAACAAATTATAGCATATGTATTCTTCCCATGCTTTACAACATGTGCCCACAACCAAAATATGGGTTTTTGGTTCCTTCAACTTGTCCATGTTTGTCCCAACATGACATAGATCACACTACTTTCATTGTGCTGATATATCCTTCAACATTCCTTGTTCATAATATAAACATGGGAATAATATAAGAATCATATTCTCATGATACCAAAATCATAGATCTTCCAGAGCTACTTTTTCCCAATTGTTTCCTCACTCAACCAAGAATTTTACATGCCATCAATATTTACATTAAATGAATTTTAAACCATTATTATTAGCTACCCTGTAGAATAAATAGAGCAGAGCTAGAGCTAGGAAGGGATTCAATCCTTGGGAATTTTGCTACAAGCTATTGAGCTTTTTATTATTATACTCAATGATTAAACTTTGAGAAATGTACGAGACTATTCTTTCATGAAATGGGCAGACTGATTTCATTTTACCGATTTAAGTTTCAGAGAGTTAGGCGTGTGGGTTAGGCCCAATCCATGTGCCTTGGCCTCTCTGTTGTATTTGTTCTCTGCTCTCTACCATTCAGTTAGTTCTGCTTCTAATAGTTTCATCGATCCTTAATTTTTTCTTTCAGTGTGTTGTTGCAGGTTTCATTTGCTTATGAGAAATAGAATAGAGGAGAAAACTCTAAAAGCTATGGATCAAGATCTCTCTTCTCATCTTTGTCAATAGAGCTCGAGGAGGGTGAACCCTCCCATAGACCCAAAAATGTATTTCTGTTCACTATTTCTAATATTAGAGTAGAGTTGCATTACCATTTTCATCCTTCCTTTTGTACTGTATTTTCACGCATTTGTCTATTTCTTTGTGCATAAGCCAGTAGGGTTGATTGCAGGAATTAGTGTTAAAGCCTCAGAGAAGCTTCATGGTGCCTTCCCGCTTCATTTTCCATCTCTGTGTTTGCAACCTAAGCACTGTTGTTACGCCCTCCATTCCCTCCTTTTCCTCTTCTTTGCAGCCGTCGCCCTTCTCATTCCCAAATAGACTTACAAATGCATTATAATTCGACCTCTACCCTTGCTCCTCGAAACTCCCGCTACCTTACTTCGCTCTATCGCAAATCGAAAGTCCTTGTTCCACTTGGTCTTTGTTAACACTTACCACTCCTAACCTCTGATTGCAACATTATTGTAGCACTCTGCCACGTCATCCCTATCGCAAATTGCATTTCACAGTTTCTATCCCCATCGCATATTGCATTTCGCTCCCACTTCGTTAACACTTACTACTCCCAACCGCCGATTACGACATTACTGTAGCACTCTGCCACATCATCCCTATTGCAAATATCATTTCTCAGTTTCTCTCCCCATCGCATATTGCATTTCGCTCTCGCTCTCAAACAACACTTTTGCTACTCCTCCAGCTTTGTGATATTGCGAATTGCGATATCGCATATCACATATCGCACTTCCATCCTCCCATTGCAATTCCACCATCGCACTTCTCAAAGCCTCCCTCTCCAAATCATTTTTGTGATATCATAAGGTTTAAAGAAGTCTAAACCCCTCTTTCCACCTCTAAGGCTTGTCACCTATGTTAAGACTTCCATTAGAATCTTTAGCCTTTTTCCTCCAAATTGCAAGAAACACTCTTTCAAGTTTAATTAGGTCATGAATAGTTGCATAGATAGGAGCATGAAAGATAGAGTAGGGTGTGTTTAGCCGATTGGCCATGTTAAGTGCAATTTAAATTAGTTTCCCTTCTAACATTTCCTTTCTGCAAATTAAATTAGTTTCATTTCTTCCATTTCCATTATGCAAATTAAATTAGTTTCATTTATGCCATTTCCTTTCTGCAAATTAAATTAGTTTCATTTATGTCATTTCCTTTCTACAAGTTAAAATAGTTTCATTTCTGTCATTTCCTTTCTGCAAATTAAATTAGTTTCATTTCCATCATTTCCTTTATGAAATTTAAGTTTTTTTCCTTTCTGTCATTTCCTTCCGGCAATTTACTTCCCAAATCTTATCATAGTTTAATAAATAGCACCCTTTCGTAAAGCAGAAGAGGATGACATGAGAAAAATGCATCTTTTGTGTATATAACACTGTCACCTCCAATTTTGTACGAAACCCGGGTTGATAAAGTAAATTAGGGTAGCCCCTAGGAGTTGCAACACTCTTTGTGCAATACCAAGGCTCACCAAAGGTCAACAATCATGGTATTTGCAACCTCAATGGGGTCATTTAGAAAACCACATGCATCTATCATATTTATAATTTTTCACATTTACAAAATTCACCATTGGACGTGCATGTAATCCCAATTTAGCACATAACCATTCATTACACTATTGCACCAACATTCACCTGGTTCATGTGGATGATCAATATACAAGCCCTGTTCATATTTTTATTACCAAAACCTACAATAAGCAGTTATCAACCACTTAACTCTCTAATAGAGTCAAAAACACTATTACTTCATCCCATCAAGGTTCTATGTCATATAACATAACGATGGGATTTTACTATCCAATCGACATGTACACTCACACACACACACATATTCAACCATAAATAGTTGTGCTACATATTACAAGTGGCACATGGATTCCATCAATCCCTCATATCATATGAGCATTTACATGCGTCTTCATCCCAAGTGTGTAAGACCACACCACTTAAACAAGCATGCACATACCATGTAGGTATTTCTGCATAACTAAGGTCATAACAAGCATTCCAATGGTCACAGTAATAAACCATACAAACCTTCAATATTCCTAAAGCAAGTGCATCTAGTACCATTGCATTTTCCAATAAAATAAATCATACAAGATAATCCTTCCAACCAACATATAAATCACTCAAAGCTAAAGCTCCATCCTAGCTCCAAAGATCCAAGCATTGGATCTACAACTTTGTTAAGTATATAACAGGGCAGCAATTTATTCCCAAAGGTATAGAGTCAAATATTTGTCTACACTTATTCTCTGATAGAGCCCATCCAATCCAAGTGATAAAATTGGAAGCTTTGACACCACTCTATAACATAACCCCTACTAACCCTAGCCCAAGTTATGGGTAGGATTTAGTTACTATCCTAACCCGACTCTCAATGTCCTGTTATGGAAATGGGGTCTAAACTTTTCAATATTTTTCAACCATACCAGAAATTAAATTGGATAACATCATTGTGTTCATCTCATCGAAACCTTTCCAACGATATAATTTTTGCTCCAATCTGACTCCTGGATCAAAAGATATGGTTGATTAGAGTCTTGTCCAATTAGATTGTGCCACATCATTAGGTCTGCCACATGGCGCCCATGTGGTTTTCCATGTCATAGAACAAATGAAAATTCTCAACCCATTCATACATGTTAAAACCCTTACAAGGCCAACGTATAATGCATAATATATATCTATATATTACATAGGCGCGAGCCCTCTCCATGGCCATGATGCCACCCATGTGACATCGTTTCTTGGTTGTCAACTTATTCATACTAAAAGACCCTTCCATACAAATGAGTGCCCATAAACTCAAATTTACGAGTTATACAAGTGCGGGCCCCTCCCTAGCCACCTTACAGTGGGAATAAATCTCGACGAGATCCAATATTATTCCCCACTGAAACGTCGGGGAAAACCTTCCAGGATACATGGCATTGCAAGATTTACGCTAAGGCTTTAACCTCCCACTTAACTAGTAAACGAGCTCATTCACGCCACATGACGCATTCCCCCACCGAATGGGCCCAACAAGCCAAGTCACCCCGCGAAATAGATCCCAACGGGTTCTACCATGCCCTTCATCCAAATTCTTTTTGGTCTGGGGTTCAAGATGACATCGTTGGTCCAAATCGTTAGGGTGATGTCATCTTTCGTCACTCCCTCCATGTCATTTGCACTATGGGTTCCACTACACCGAAGTGTCACACAATTTTCATAAAATCTAATTGAAAAAGGAAATATTGGCTTTATGTGTTTTTCGTCATTGACACCATGCCCATATGAGACACTTGATGGTGGCCCCACCAAGCCACGCCTTATTGGAGATTTAATCTTAGGATTTTCCCCATGGGCCTCCCCTTGAAACCTCTGGGGTAAAAGTCTCGAGGCCATCCAACGGTGGAGAACACATTGTAATGATCGATGGTATGGATTCCCCCTTACCTGTGTGCTTGGTCACCATGCCCAGTCACATGATTACAAAGGATTCAAGCCTCTTCCTCCAAGGTACTATGGTTTTTCTCTGCACCTACATATTTGAATATGAATATATGAGGGTTATACAACTCCTTTGGGATTATCTCTCCTGATCTTGCTAATACCTGGCTCAAGCGATTATTCCACGATATATATATATATATATCATTCCTTAGATGTATCAGTCATGTAAAGGGAACTTATGTAAATCATTTAAAAACACAGGGATCATTTCAACGCAAGGATTATGCCCATCCTCCATACTCGGGTAAATAAATTAATTGTAAGCTCTCAAAGACAAACAAAGCACATTTCTTGCATTTAAGCAAGCATACCAACTTCATGCATAAAAATACATGTAGGGGTTTAGCCATTAATTCCAACATAGACACCCCACCATCCATAATGTGATGTAATGAGTAGAAGACACATTCCTCACAATAAGAACACAACACCACACTATTGGTATTATACATTTTAAGCACACATGATTAACTTAGGTGAAGAGGTACAACCACCCCATGCACCCAACAAATATACTAAGTTGTAAGTCTAGAACACATATAGAGATCAAGAATGTAACTATTTCTCTTTATTCACACATAACCACTTCATTTTCCCAATATCATGCAAGAATCATTCCACACATTCGTAATGGCATACAAACAGTTCAGTAAGCAAGGTTATAAATTCAAAGTTATATGAGCACTTATCTGATAATGAAGAAACCTGGCAACTGAGATTGGGATTCTAGCTCTTCACCCAACCTTAGATGAGTTGCAACCGATCTTTCTTGCAATTTTCACCTTTGAACCAAATTCCAGAGCTTGAGGAGGAGTGATTCCAAATCAAAAGCTCAAGAGTATCAACTACAATAAGGTGTGCCAAGGCCGCACCTCCTTCACCCGCTAGATTTCAATAATAAGAGAAGAGTTATTTTCAATTTAGAGGAAGTTTTGCCATTTGCACTTCTACAGAGGAAAATATTTCATTCAAAAAAAAAACTTGACCTAGAAAGAACCAAGAAATATCTCTCCCTCTACCCCTATGCATCCCTCTCTTAAGTACTTATGTTTCAGGATTTTCTAATTCCACAGCTTGTCCCTTTAGGTTACGTACTATTGTGACTCTTTTGGGCTTGAATATATTTTCCTCTTCAGTTTATGCAAAGGGGATTCTCTTCATTTACTCCAACCATTAAAATTTGCAATCCACCCCCTCTGTCTGCCATCACAACCCAACTTCATTAAATTTTACTCTCTCTCTCTCTCTCTCTCTCTCTCTCTCTCTTATAGATATTTTTAGAGAGCTATGTATGGTTCCCAAACACTCCCTTCTCGGTTGAATTTATTTGAAATTGGTTATATCTTATCTGAGTGGTGGTGGAGATGTAATTGTGCCAACTCTCTACCCCACTCTCCTATTGGTTGACTTTACGCTATCCGTCCTCCCTGTGCAATCCTTGTTTCCTCTTAATTGTATCCTTTCTTCCTTGTGAACTTATCCACGGCTGGCATGGATATTTTTTCCTCTTGTCCAACTCCATTAACTAATATAATCAGCCCCATTTAAAGAATACCTACTAGCCATTCAAAGTTATCACGAAACAAGTTAAGCTTCCTCCAAATCCCAAGCAACCTCCTTCCTCAAACTATGGAATCTCTGTCCCAATTTTCAGACCTTTTTAATTATAATAAAAATATATTAAATATTTACAATGAAGGGGAATCAGTCTAAGTCTGTCACTAGTAGCATATTCATTAATTTTTTTTGTGAGTTTTGAGTTATTAATTGGTTTATATCCATTTAACTATGAATCTATCAAGTGTTTAGAGGGATTAAATTTCTCAAGGTGCAAACATCTTTTTTTAGTGTAAAATTTAAGGAAAGCTTGCACCCTAGAGATTTGATCCCTCTCGGTGCCTGATAAATCTATAATTAATATTTTAATTTACACAACAGGAAAACCTAAATTAAGATGCATCTAGACTGGTTTATCTGGATCCAAAATTAAGATAAATCTATATTGGTTTAATTATTAATAATTATTATTCAATAATAATAAAAATAATAATTTATTTTATTCTTTTAATTTAACCTTTTTTTTTTTTAATGTAATTTTATCGAGTCAAAATGTTTACATAAAATAACGTAACAAGACATTACAACATCTCTTCCATATTAGGTTGGGGAGCACTCGGTACAATTACATAAGAATTGAATATTTAAATAAAAGAACTGTGTGTAATTTAATTATTAGATGTTTTTAACCATTTTTGTTTATGTTTTCCAATTGATTTTGTCCAATGGATATTTTTTGGAATGGTAAGCCTAAGTTTTATAATATGCATAAAATTATTATAAAAAAAAAAACTAATAATTATAATTATAATAATTAAACTAGCTTAGATGTATCTTAACTTTGGATAGTGAAAAGAGATTTGTTCCCTATCGGTGTTTGGTAGGTTCAGAGTTAAGATGGATCTAGGAGTAATATGCACAATTAAATGTCAAAATGGTTATTGAGGACATTGAATTCATTTATCCATTCAAAAACACATTTTAAATAGTGAAAATACATGATCTTGTAAAAATTTTCATCATAAAATTCTCTTAAAAAACAAAAAGTCTAATTGTTAGACTGTTTCACCATGAATTTCCCATTAATAGCACTGGACACTAATTTATTTATGTAAATAATAAAATTGCATATTTATTAACTTTATTTTTACGTAAAAAATGTAATTTATCGAATCATTTTAAATTTACTTTTAGTGCTTCTTCATCAACTAAGAATAAATAGGAAAATGTATTTATCCTTATTTGGAATTCTCATTTTTAACTTCAATTTTTTTTGTAAATTAAGGCAATTATATTACTTCAACAAAACATTGTTATATGGCTTTCCATACATATCTCCTTGGGGTACATTTTTCTTTTCCTCACCTAAGAGTTCATGGCGTACCTAGGAACACTCACAAAATACCCATTACAAATCCAAAATGCCATAAAAACCATAGAGCAGGTCGCTCAAACCAACATACCAAGCATATCTCCTTGCTCCAAGTACAGGGCCCATTCAAAAAAAGAAACATAGAATTCCAAATTGAACCCAAGCCACACTTAACTGTTGCAAACAAACCACAGATCATATGAACCATAGAGCATATCACCTCACTCCACGTACATGACCCATTCAACAACATAAACAGAGATTTTCCAATTGAACCCAGGCAAAACTGAACTGTTACAGACAAACCACAGAGTGTATGAACTACAAAGCATATCACCTCGCTCCAAGTATAAGGCCCATTCAACAAAAATAAATAGATATTTTCACCTTGCTCTAGGTACAAGTCCCATTCAACAAAATAAACAAATATTTCCACGTGTATTTGTTGCAAACAAGGAGAATCCAAAATTCACATCGAAAGACTTCATGCATTACAAAACTCATTACATATAAGACCAAACAATCCATGAGCTCACCAAATATGAGAACAACAACAACTGCAAATACAAAAGTTTGAGACAAGCACCAGGGTGTCTACCATAGTCAGTCATAAATCCAACGACCTCCTAGAAACTTCAAATAAACTTACACCTGCCTCAAGACAGAACATGTAGCCAAGAAACCATACCTTATTGATGAGACTTGATACCACCCAAAATGAACTACAAAAACATGAATGCCCGCCAATGGTAATCATTCTTTGAGGAGAAAATTGTGGTCGCTGCATGAGCACTTGAACCCAGAGGGTCTGTAATATCTCCACTATCAGATTCACTAACTATGTAACCCTCTAATTTATACAAATGAGAATTAAGCCTATCTAGGAAAAACCTCTAATTTCAGAGCATTCTTTTAATTCTTCGCATGCTTTGAGTACCAATCTCAAAAAGGTTAACATTTCCTGATGCAAAGATAATGAATTCAATAATTGTTTCTTCCTTCCCCTCGCATTCCCAGGGTTAAGATCCCACTTCAAAAATCCATCAAGTAGCTCTGAATTTGAATGGTATTGATAATCCATTCCATATTTAGTCTCTAACACCTGAATTTCCTTTCTAATCTCTAGCAGAAAAACATTGAAGAAGGTGGCAATAGAATCATAGGAAAATGGTCTGACTCTTCCCTTCCCTAGAGAAGCATTTCCACCTACTCCCCTTTTACTAATAATTCGTTGTCTAGGAGGCGTTGATACAACAAATAATGAACACTTTGGGTATGCACTGAAAATCCCACACCTTGCAAAAAACAATAAAATACACTAGATGCACCAGCTTGACGGCCTAACCATAAACCCACTAAGTCATCACCAAATCTCCAAACATTGGGCGCAATTGATAGCAATTTAGGAATCTATATCTACTTATAATAATCAATAAAATTCTCGAATGGATATATGAAGTCCTCTTTCTAATGGTAGAAACTCCACCACATTATTATTGGTCAATCCACAACTTTGCGCAAAGACCCTGAATGTTGAATAATTGTAATCTCTGAATACACCCACAAAGCCTGCAAGCCTGAGATTTCCTTTGACGCTCCATCAAAGTTTAATTTTATAAACCTCTCAAAAGTGGAGTGGAAGAAATTTTCAATTGAGTACTCATGTCCTGAATGATTCCTTGTGTGGGAATCACATCCTCTGTTCAAGCTCCAATTTCTTTAGAATCTTTGCCTCAATGCTATCCACCTTCCAATCATCTACTAACCAGGATGTTTCTATTATTGATTCTCTAGTATTATTTTTGATCACTTCTTTAATAATGTCTACATTCCTTCTTTTATTCCTGAATATTTTGGCACTTTTCTCCTTCCATAGATTCCAGAGAATTAAACTTCCCACCAAAATCAAATCCCTATTAACGATGGGATTCAAAAACAAGGATGTGTTCCACTGACTAAGGGATGGCATTATATCTTCTTTATTCTGACTGTCTTGTCCAAAAATGAATGGAAAAAGAGACCATATTTCCTCAATAAATTAACAAGAATTTAGCAAGTTCTACATAGTCTCTTCCTCTGAATTGCAAAGATAGCAGATGAAGGGTCCTTCAAAAACCTTTTTTCTAATATGATCCCAAGTGAGTATTTTGTGCCTCCCCGCCAAAAAGATAAAAAGTGATACCTTAGGCCAAAGCATTCTAGACCAAATCTTTTGCCAAATTAATTATTTCTCTAAGATTATATGGTATGAAAGAAGGGAATATGATTCCTTTATGGTGAACATACCTATAGGTTTTAATACCCATCTCAACTTATCATGGTCTT